>OY796891.1:1174373-1227373 GCA_963680785.1 Diplosoma virens
GTACTTTCGGTACGTTGATGATACTTTCGCCGTATTCAACAATGAAGAAGACTGCAACACTTTTTTCATCCAGCTCAACTCCCTTCATCCTTCACTTTGCTTCACCTATGAAAAGGAATCTAATCACTCTCTCCTGTTCCTTGACGTGTTGGTAGAAAGGCATGATTCTGAACTTCTAACTTCAGTATACAGGAAACCCACCTTCACTGGCCAATATCTACGTTGGAACTCTTTTAGCCCACAGAAACGGAAAATTAATCTAATTGGTACTCTCGTTCACAGAGCTTTTATGATTTGTTCTAAAAGCAAACTGGACCAAGAGCTTGGCGAAATTCGTTCAATTCTTTTGGAAAATAGCTACCCGGAACGTGTAATCAATTCGGCTTTCAAGCGAAAACTTCAACAACTAAATTCTAACCCGGTCCACACAGTAAAAAAGTGCCCTGTCTACCAACACATCCCATGGATTGGAAACGTCTCGATGAAGTTCGAAAAGCAGATTACGTCTGCTGTGAAACGCTGCTTTTTCTCCGTCGAACCACGTGTTATTTTCAACACCCGACAACAGCTCCTTCCAGCGATTAAGAAAGACGTGTTGCCTTCCCATCATCACAGCAATGTTATTTACCAGTTTTTGTGCCACTGCGATAGTCGGTACGTTGGTCGCACGTCTCAACGGCTAGAAGAGCGAATTAAACAACACGTTCCTAGATCCATCATCAATCCTCGTGCCTCGGCCAACCGCCAAAGTCTTTCCAGCTCTTGCAAGAACAACACACGCCCACAACAATTTCACGAATCCGCCATTGGTCAACATCTTCTTGACAACGCCCAATGCGCCCTTCATTACAGCAACAAAAAATTTTCTATTCTCGCTCGAGTTCGCTCTTCCTTTCACCTTTCTGCTCTTGAAGCGACTTTCATTAAATCTCTCAATCCCCTTCTGTGTAAGCAAAAAGAATTCGTCTACTCTTTGAAAATTTCTTAATCTTTTCTCTCATTGGCTAATTTCTTTCAGCCAATGAGAACTCTACTTTCCCCCTTTATAACTTAGTTTGGTTTCAATTCTGCTTCATTCTGACGATTTCCCCTGAAGAGTGTCAGATGAAAAGCTTTGGGAAGAAAAATCGTTTACTTCACGCTATGTTAAATTAGTTTTTTTAATTTTTTTAATTGATGGTGGTTTTTTAATAGAAATAGTTTTTATTTAGTAATTTATTATATGTTATATATAATAGATTTTCACCAATTTTTTATAGCAATAAGTCTACTTAATATTAAGATTTTTGAATTTAGATATATTATGTTATCTTGACTTTTTGCTTTAAAAATAATTTTTTAAAAAGTTGTATAACATCATTTTAACTATTTGAATTCTTATTTAAAATAAGTATGATTTGTTTTTAACTTATTGGCCCACGTTTTTAATTTATATGTGTAATGTCTCAAGTGGTACTTAAAACAATCTTGCAGCTTTTTTTGTCCCATTATAATTTTTTTATAAATTTTTTTGAGCAATAAAACATGTTTTTATAATTTTTTTAATTTTTAGGTTATGGCTTAGATGTTTCTGTTCTAAAAAAACTTTAAAAAGGAATAAAAATTATAAGTACACTTACAATGTAAAAAAATTATAATTTGTGTTTGTATAGCCTTATTTGATGATCAAAATTGTTTTGTAAATTCTAAAACTCAAAAGTGTAGTTGCTGCTTTATGCAAAAAATTTATTGTAATATATGTTATCTATTGATTGTTCAGTCACAGGCCATTTCCAGACAAAGGACTTCACTACAACCAGTGAAAAAACTTGGGTTTTGGTTTTGGTTTTATAGATATGTTGAATCTTTGTTATCTTGACGTAATTTTCCTTTGCTTTCTATGTATTTACCTAATACTTTTTTATTTTAATAATGAATTTACGTCTCAAATAAATTACTTAGATGTAAATACTGATTAGTAATTAGTAAATTTTTTAATCATTATTTGATTAGTTTTTTGGTATGGGATATACTTGCTGTGTTCCCAAATGCAAAACTGGTTATTTTATCAACAAAAAAAGAAGAATCTGAATTATCAATACTCTTGTTTAGATTGTCTTCAGACCAAGTTTCATGTCAAAAATGAATTAAAGCTATTTTACAAAAAAACTTAAAAATTAGTGATTCATGTAGAATTTGTGCCAAGCATTTTATTGTCATGTATTTGAACTATCACCACCAATTCTGTGAAAATAACAAAAAAGTTGAAATAAACTTATTGAGTTAAAAACAGTTCAATTAAAGTTATATGCAACTTCTTTACATTTTTCCAATCTACCTGGTATTTGTCAAATAAGACATTGCTTAAATGTTTTGATCCAAGCACTGCTTTGCACCAGTGGTTATCAACCTTTTTGGCCTATGGACAAATTTTTTTAAAGAAAAATATCTGATTGACCATTTTACTATGCTGACACCTCATGATGATGATGATGATGATGATATTTTATTTATGCTTAGTAACATTATTAAGCATATGCAATGTACAGTACTATGAAGCATAAAAAAGAAACGCGACACAACGACGAACGTTAAACATGCAGAAAGTATAGAGAGAGTTGAGAAAGAGAAAAAATAAGAAGCAATGATTATGAACGTCATTTGTTGAAACAGTATTGCACATAAGACAGAAAACTCAAAGAATGTTCAATTTTACCCTTAATTGAACAACAATCAATAATTGAGCAATTACTCTTAATTTGCACATTCAACTCTGCATATTCAACTCTTAATTTGCACATTCAACTTGTTAACTACCGAACTTCTAACTTTTTCATCAAAATCACTTAGCATTCCGAGCAGGATGTTCTCATGAAAAGTATGAATCGCGTTGCAAAATTTTCAGTGCAAAATCTCTGATTTTTTGGTTGGGAAATTTATTAGCTCTTTTGGTGGGTTTCTTTACCTGCCCGACCCTTCGGGGTCACCAGTGCTTGCACTATCACCTTTGATTAAGCAATGCACTCTTGAATTGTGACCTGTACAAATGTATTGTAACTTTTTATACTTTTTTTCTTTGTAAATGTACTTTTAAATTTTCAATGTTAAGACACAGGTGCGGTGACCATGCACTTTTTTTGTGCATGTTATAACGTATATCGTTTAGTTGCCGTCTCCCTATTTGCAACCTTTGTTCTATTTTGTCTTTAATTATTATCAATTGTTCTTTTGGGTGCGAATAAAACAAACTATTACTACTATTTTGATCGTAGAATGAAAATTTTGGGCACTATCTGTTATAGAACATCTCCACTTGATTTGAAACCATGATGGAAAATATACTCTGACACAAAACTCTGCTAATGCTGTATGCTGCTTTGAAGGGTTGATTTGAGAAATTTAGTAACGCAAAATGCGACAGCCAAGTGTTAGCCATCTAGACATGATACAAAGGACCAATTTCAAGACATCGAATATTTTCGTCAATTTCTCCAAGTATCACACACCAACATATTCGATATGCATAGTATTGGTCAGAGCTGAAGTCATTCACAATGTGATTTGGTAGATAAGGAAAAGTTGGTTTTCTGATTGGTCTAAAATTGTGAACCTCCCAGTCAGACACACAGCCAGCAATGTTGCTACCAATTGGCCCAGAAAATTTATCTGGAGAAGTTGTTGTACCATGAATGTCTATGAAAACATGTCGAAGTGGCAGCTCCACACAGTGCAAAAGACAAATTACCCGTTGTAAAGGTTTGTGCATTAACTCTTTCAGTTTTCGAATAGCTCCATTATAGGCTCCTGTCATAGCTGCAGTTCCATCACTGCCAATAATATTTAGCTTTCCAGCTAAATTAGTGTCTTTAATTTCATTAAATATGCTTGTGGCAATGCTCAAACCAGTTCCAGAATCAGGAGACGTGTGTGATAAATAAAATTCCCCTGGTTGCTCAACCATCACAATATGTTCCTCAATTTCCACCTGTATGGAGTATTTTCCATCCACTTCCTTCAACAGTAATGTCGCATCTCTTTTTCCATCAATATATAATCTATCTACTTGACCAAACAGTTTTTGTTCTTCTTTTCTAACTTCTTCTCTACGCCGGATTCTCTCTCTTCGTAACTTACTTCGATCAATCGCCAATCTCGTATAACTTGGTTCAATTATGCCATGATCTATCAAAACACTGGTTGCAAGAGCAGCACCAGTTCTGTCAGATATGTTATACCTATCGCAACACTAAGCCAAATAAAATTGTGCTCACGGTTTTGAACGGAATCTGATTTTTGTTTCTGTTGCAACTGTTGCAATTGCTATAGGTCTATAATTATCACAATCTTGATGATTACCATTCTTATTTTTTAAAATAGGCACAATAACTGTATTAATGCAGGGTTTAGAAATATAGTCATATAGGATACTGTTCCGTTCTTAAAAATTGCCCCATTATGTATATTTTCAATCTCCTAAACAATCTCTTTAATTTCGCTTTGGTTCGGCTCAAATAGCCGAAGAAATAACGTTTCTATAAGCATTTTAAATATTTTACATTTATTTACAAGAAAATGGCAACACTGCTTAATTTCGTAATTCTTAAAGAAAAATCCGAAATATTCGCTTGACCTGTTAGCCATTGTGACATGTGTGACGTAATAACGGTTATTTGTGATTGGCTTGATCTAAGTAAGTTTCAGAACATTCGAGCAACTTATGACCGATTGATATAAATAAGGCTCGCTCGGAAGCGTGATTATTATTCAGTTAGTAACTCAGTATTGGAAAATTGTTAGCTGTGTGAATTCATAGTTTTTTATCGCAAGTCTCTGGTTGTTTACGATTATAGTTGAAGAATTAAGTTAGTGAGCTTAACCTGCTGTTGATTTTATACTATTGTGGGCTCCTAAGTGGATTGGGGCATATTTTTTAATAAAGAAGTTATTGTGGTAGTCTGAGCAGTGGTTTAGCTAGACTATATTTTACTGTTACTGGTTCCTAGGGCAGGTCCAGTAAGAAGATTTAAGAATTTTATCTTGTGATAGGCAGCCAAGATTGTGTTGTTGGTGAGAGCCTTCTTGCAGGCACCAAAAGGTTACAAGATTAAACTACTTACCGAATTACTGACTTAATTTCTACAAAATTTTTAAACTAATTCTGTGGAAGTAACAGAAGCGTTCTCTAAAAAAAAAAGTTTTCGCTTCAAATTTGTCTCGGATTTCATGGTATGGATTACTTTACCAAGTACGGTATATATGTTGACAAATTTTGTCATATCGTGGCGGACCCCTTGTGCACTCATCACGGACCTCATTTTGGAAAACTCTGGTTTAAACTCTATGGTGTTTTAATAAAATTACTCAACCTTCACTGGCCGTTAAATGTTATTATAATTTTTATATTTTTGCTTGCAAAGCAACGAAATCAGAATTTCATCAAGTCCCTTTCGAATTGGTAAGAATATGAAATCTGAAGTTTAGTGGAAATATTTCTATTTTTATAATTAGACAACTAGAATGTTCCTTGCAAATGCAATAACTTTAGAAAATATTTACTACACTACGATTAAGTCCTATTAATTTCTGATATACCATATTTCGCACCGAAAGCGCTAAAGATTTGACACAATTTCACGCAAAAATGCTACTTTTTCCAAAGCTACAATGTCTTTTTTGCAAATTAATTACTATATGCACATTAAATACGATAATCACTCTTTTTTTTGCACAACTGATGCGGTGATTATGCACAATTTTTTTTGTACAGGTTATAACGTATATTAGTTTAGTTGCCGTCTCCCCAAAGGCGTACCAGCTCAAAGATTTTGGGGGGCAATGAAGTTTTGCCCAAATTTTGTGACGTTTGCCCAAATCATGATTTTCTAGCACATTACGGATATGACAAAAAAATTTTCTGAGATTCTGGAACCAAGAAGAAATTTCGTCCTAAAATTATGGTGATCTCTAAAAAAAAAAGAAAAGTCTTCACTTGAATTCAGTACCATATTTTTTAATTTTCGTCCCAAAAGCAAGGTGTTCTCTAAAAAAAAGGTCTTCACCTAAATTTGGTAACTATTTTTTGCAGTTGATCATTCTCATTGCTCTAAAATTTCTGACTTTGCCCAAATTTTTCATATCACTGCCCGAAAAGTTCTGGTTTTGCCCAAATATTTTCTTGTCACTGCCCGAAAAATTTCAATTTTTTCCAAATCTTAGAAACTTGGGGGGGGGGGCAATTGCCCCCGTGACCCCCCGGCAGGTACGGCTATGCGTTTCCCTATTTGCAATCTTTGCTCTATTTTGTTTTCAATTATAATCAATTGTTCTTTTGGATGCAAATAAAAACAAACTGCTACTACTACTACCATTTTAATAACCTACAAATGTATAGGCCTTTGTTAGTTACTTCAACAAGATGGCCTTGAACACCCAAGCAAAGAACATAAGTGAAATAGTTTGTGGTTGATAAATTGTTAGATTTCCTTTCGACAACGCGCGATTTATACACTTTACACCTTTCTTTTCATTTGAACCGATGTAATTCTGGTGTTAATGCGGTTTATCTGCAACAAATTACGTGCATTCATGTACAAATAGAATCCAAATAAAATACTTATTAAAATAGACACGGCAATCATTCAAATTTTGTAAATAACAACAAACCAAATCAATTACCAATTAAAATACTAATTATTTATTTCCAATTGAAAACGTCTATTCTACGTCTTTTTACATCTATGAAAACATTCTACATACCGAAATATTTTTTCAAGGCCACTTTCTTCAAGTTATCAATTTATCGACCACCGTAAATATCACAAAATATTAACTTCCAATTCCAATCAAAACAACTTTCAAAGTACCTTAGTACAGTGGTCCCCAACCTTTATATCGCCGCAGACCGGTCAAGGTTGGATAATTTTACCGCGGCCCGGTAAGAGGAGACGTTGATTGTTCATATTTCAGATTGTTTTGATTTAGTAATTTTAATTTAACTGTTTTTAAACCCGCTTTCAAAACAAAATACAATTACACCAAAAAAACGAATATAAAGTGATTTAACACTTTAACTCAGTAGAATACTAAATCAATGAGAACCCTGAGCTTGTTTCTCTGCTACGAGACGATTCCATCTCTGGTAATAGGAGACTATAGCACCCAAAGTGTGTTGCTTATTTCCAGTATACTCCTTTGTTTTGTTTTGGTGGCTGCCACTTCAGAAAACCACGCTTTACACAGATAGGGCGTCGGAAATGACAATAGGGTTTTAAGTGATGTGGTTGCGATCTCAGGGCATTCCGCCCTGGCTTTAAATCCAGAACAACGGCAGAGTTGTTGTTTCAAACGTAGTTTTATGGCAGCCGTCATTTGCAATCTAAAATAATTGATCTTCTTTTTGCAGAGGCATGCTAGATTCACGTGGTTTGTTGAGAAATGGGTTGCAGGTGCATTCCTTACCAATTTATGTGTTTTTTGTGGTTGGAAAGTAGCGTTCGAACTCTTTTAAAAACAACAACAGATGATCGTGTACCAACTGGGAGAATAAAGGCACAGGCTCGCTCGAAATCCTTTCTAATGCATGAAACATGTCCCACATACCTCCATTTAGCGCCGTCACCACAGCTCCAGTTTGCCCGTAAATGCAGCTATTTTGTCTGCCAACTCGAAAACAGTTGTCATTTTCCTTTGAAGAGAGAAATCGAATTCATTGAACAGCCTGAATATGTCATACAGGTTAGCCAGTTTTGCGATTCATTCCTTGTCACGTGTGTTTTGAAGTTTTTATTGCCTCATTAAAGAGCCGGTTGCAGCAAACTATGCAGTGTGGGATTGGTGTGTGGGAATCACCTGTCGCAATAAATTCATATTTCAAGTAGGACTTATGGTATAGTTTGTTAAAAGCTTTCTGTTTTTTTTCATATTAAAGGCTCTTCTGTATCTTTACTCGGCCCTTTTCTCCTGGCCAGAAAACGTATTAACGATGTCTGTTTTGTACTCATTTTTCTAATTTGTGGGTTAAAATTCAACTATAATGCCTCTTTTACAAAAATTTAACCACTTTAAATAGCTGCAACCACTAACCTATAATACAATAAAACCATTACTAATAACTTTTAAATATCTCTAAAATTACTAGAAATATTTTTATAATAACTGACAGCATTATGTCCTGAACATTTTCCAATTTACGAAATATGAAATGAAAAGAAATGTTCAAACCCACCTAAAATGAAACGAAAGAATAGTCGAGAACTTACTATTTGTTCATTTATGACAAAATTAAATGAATTCCACACAAAACCTTCCAGAGAATTCCTGATATCAAATATGATTATGACGTCACAAATAGGCTCATAGCATCATCAAAAGAAAGAAACTTTCATAATTTGCTGAATAATTACGTGTAAGAGAATTAACTATGCAACAAAAGAAAACGAAAATAATTAAATGTTTCTTGTGCAGCCCTTGCGGCCCGGTATCAATTGATCCACGGACCGAAGGTTGGGGACCACTGCCTTAGTACATCAACGCGTTTTCTCTCTAGTTTGACTTTAGTTTTGGCAAGACGAGTTTTAATACGAAGACGTCACAACCCCCGCAGAGAACCTCAATCTGATCAACTACCGAACTACGGCGGCTATCACTTTTAACAAAATCTACAACCTACGAATCCAAAGCAGCACTTGCTTGTGGCGAAAATTGATAGCGATTAAAAGCGAACAGCCTTCCTATAAAACAATTTCTTGTTCTATTGAAAAAGCTGTGGATAGTAGACTGGCGTTTTTGTGCCATTATCTTACGTAGTTTTCAACTTACAAATAATGTCGACTTGAACACTGAAGACAGCCTGCCGTGTGTTTAAGTAAAATTTCCAAAATTTATTTATTGTACCACAATGATCTTAACATATCATATTTTCTTCTGATCATCTTAAAGGAATAGCAGACGTATGTCGGAAAACAGAATCGGGAGAAATTTCATGCGATAGATTTTTATATTTCAGTAACACAATGCAAAAGAAAATATAGTAAGCTATTAAGTAAGGCTTTTGCTAGTAAGCTATTGCAAACTCAAACAAAATCAATAATTTTTACTAACTGTAACTTGCAACAGACAGCACTTTATTATAGATTACGGCTGTTTGATTGGTATTACAAAATACACTTTTAACAACTTTCCGAAATAGCCGCCAAAAATGCGAAATACGCGTTTTTATGACAGGAAGAGTTAGCGCAGTGGTTTTCAATCTTTTTCATACCGTGGCCCACTTTTCAACGCAAGGTAACTTTTAACGATCGACTTCGATCAACAAAATTTAATTCCGGTCGCAAAAATCAAAAAAAAGTTTTAGTCATTAGCATTAATTCGTATTATTCAAAAGTACCGAGTACCGGTACCGCGGTACTTGAAAAAAAATAGGGTAATCTTTAGAACTAAAATGAAAAGAGCCAAGGAAATGAGCCAAGGACCAAGGTATAAAATGAAATGAGCCAAGCCAAGGTAAGAAAAACTACTTAAAGAAAAATAGGGTAATCTTTAGAACTAAAATGAAAAGAGCCAAGGAAATGAGCCAAGGACCAAGGTATAAAATGAAATGAGCCAAGCCAAGGTAAGAAAAACTACTTAAAGAAAAATAGGGTAATCTTTAGAACTAAAATGAAATGAGCCAAGGTATCCGACGCTGTGTCACTGTGCCATTGCACTGAGATAAAGCATTTAAATTGGTTGAGTAAGCATAGTGGTTCAGTGTTTTAAAAACTTTATGCTGCAAAATATTGGGATGTGTGCGAGCAATTCAATCTTTCTTTCTACTTCCCTACCGCATTTTGAGTCTTTCTTTAACTCTTTTCACCATAAGCGTACCAGCCAAAAGTTTTGCCCAAATTATGATTTTCTAGTACTTTACGGATAGGACAATAAAATTGTTTGAGATTCTAGGATGAAGAACAAAAAAGGTCTTCACTTGGAATCAATCTTAGATTTTTCAATTTTTGACACAATATCATGGTGTTTTCTTAAAGAAAAGGTCATCACCTAAATCTGGCAACTATTTTCTGCAATTGATAATTGTCGCTGCCCTAAAACTCCTGATTTTGCCTAAACTTTTTATATCGCTGGCCGAAAAATTCTGGTTTTGCCCAAATTTTGGAAACTTGGGGGGGAATTGCTCTCCCTTCTTTCCATCAGGTACGGCTATGCCTTCCGCAAAAGTTGCGTAACTGTGTTTTTTTTTTGCCCAAGTGAAAAATTGATGTTTGTTTATACTCGTAGATTTGATTACAAATATTTTTTTGTCAAACATTTTTCAGTTTTTATGTCAGAGGTACTTCTTTCCAGAAAGTTTTAATAAGCTAGATTGACAGCAGAATAGGATGAAAATTGACCGTCCAACTTTTTTGATTTTTTATTTGATTTTTTTGTCGCCAAAAATATAAATAAAATATTATAGCTTAAAAATTTTGACATGAAAAGAAAACAATCAAAATGAAAAATATTACATTGTTATGAAAAAAATAAGCTGCTGCACAATTAAGTTGTAGCGAATCGCCGCAAATCGTCTTTGGTGCATCTATTTGCTTCGATTTTGCAACGTTTGCCACAATTGTATTTTCACAGTCCGGCGGGTTAGCTCAGTGGTAACATCCGCGACTCACGTGCAGAACGACCTGATTCGATTCTCCGTAACGTCGACTGAGTGATGCTCGTTGTGTCCTTTGGAAAGGCACTTCACGAACATTCCAAGAAATGTGGTCAAGCTGCTTACCATCAATGGTGACCGCGGTTAATTCACAGAAAACAGCAAATCGGTGTGGGTGGAACACAACGCCATACAAATGTTGTTGTATTTTCACACGTTATATTTCTCTCGCTGCAGACTCGGCTTGCAGCGCCCTTCCGCTCGCTGCACAACGCTTATTTACTGCCACGGCAACTGTCATGTAATAATTTTGCATTTTTAGTATTTTCTTTCTGTACTGCCTTTCCGTTGCTCCCCCCAACTGATCGTTGGCTGATCGCGCCATCAATGCTATTTTGTGTGATTATTATTATTATTACCGCCTTTTGTGTAATGTATTTTCGATACACCGCATACAGAATGTAGCCTGATCATTTGACCTACGCCTCGTGGTATTACTTGTAAAAAAGGTCAGGCGTCATAATAGAAACTCTATAACATTACTCTGAAGTTATATACACTCGCGGGCCGAATCGCCAGACAGACGGACAGAGAGAGACATTCCGACACAGACCGAGACTCATATAGCTGCTGTATAATTTAACTCGAGATTAATCCTTGCAACGTGATCAAGCGAAGATTCTGTTTACTATCTAATTCCGAAGTTTTTAGTGTTGTTTTGTCTGTTCGTTTCAAATTGTGCCCCTTTTCAATAAAAGGAGTTTAAAAGTTAACCGTGTGCCAATACCACTCACGCCACAAACTGAAGGCTTTTTTTGATTCCTGAGCAAATTTGTGCTTAAAAGTGAACTGAAAAGAAAAAAAAGTTTTTACTTCAGTTCTCATGTTACTCATATAATTTGGAATTCGATGGAGCATAAAAATTTTTTGCTCTAGGAAACTCAAGTTCACTACAGCTGTAGAATGATCTGAATTCAGTTGTTGGTTTATACAAAATTAAAGTATAGCAGGTCTAATGCCTACAGCGTACCAATGTATACAGAGAAAGTGTTACTGTCAAAACTGCTGTGAATCTATCCCATTGTCAAGATGGAGAAATCTAGTGATTTTGAAATAGCTCTAGGTGTGGTGAAAGTGAAACTATTTTAGTTGTGGCGTGTCGCGGTTATAAAAGTCTTTCTATTTTAGTCTCAACTAAGTTAGTTTCGTCACGCGTGATTAAACCACTGTGATGCAACAAAAGCAAGGAAAGGATCAAATGACGTTTTACGTAAAAGCTTGTCGTGGTAATCTCATGGCAAATGATTTTTATAGAATATTTTAATAAAAGCAGCAATTGTTCGAAAACCACACCCTCTCATCAAGATTTTTATGTGGTTGAAGTGTGGCTCCTAACAAATCCGTTTTTTTATATAGATTCAATCAATCGATCACGGTTGGAAACAGAGAATTGCATCGAAAATTTAAAGACTTCGCAGCAAATCAATCACTTCGACGTAAAAACTGACTAAAAGTCATTGTCTCATCTTTCAATTCCCACGCTAACGTCTTCCCGTGGAATCACACTGCGTGGCACCCCCCAGTGGTCTTTGAACAAGATGAAACATTCGTAAACTTGTCTTTATCAATTTTTTTTCGACAACAGCGTACGAAGTGTTTTTTTCTGGGGAGCAAATTTCTAAAACACTTCATTATAATGCTAATTATTGCAAAATTTTACCAAAATTCTAAATTATCATTCTTTTTGAAAACTATAAATATTTTTTTGTTTTTATTTTTTTGACTGCTGCCCCAAAATTGTAAGTACGCATCTACAAAAGTTCACAAAAGATGAACTAAGGTTACTATTTCAACGGTAGGCTTATTGCTTGAATTGAAATTTGGTAAATAATTAAAAAAGCGCAACAAAAATTAAAGAAAGATCAATTGCCTCTTGGCCTTTTAATGCATATAGGCAAGAACAACCAGGTGGCCTGCAAAGTAATTGGCCAGTCTTCCTTGGAAATCAACTGACACGATAATTATGCGCAAGGTTACTGCTCGATCTTGTTATTGCGTCTCTTTATTGTTTTACCAATCTACAAACAAAAAACTTGAAAGAAAAAACTTTAGGCCGATAAAAATCGCAGCAAAAATAATCATGCGAAAGAAAAAGTGCAATCAAAATTTAAAAAAATTATAAACCAAAACAAGAGAACGAAAAAAATTGGTTCAAGAATCTGGGTTGCCATAAAATAATTGTAAATATTTGTAGCAGCCTCGTATTCAAACCCAACAGTATTTCTCCACAAAACTTTTTTTGAGGCCCGAATTCTAAATTTCAGATTATTCTATATTTTGGCATTCGGCAGTCTAGTTGAATGTATTAAAAGCACCGTGATTGTGGTCAACGTGGCTAAGGTTGAAAACTTACTCGCGACATTCTGTTTTTTCCTTGGGAACAATACTTTACTGTGGTTTTCCTTGCTTGGCAATCTTAGCAAGCAATTCTAAATTGCAATCATATCTCTATAAAACCAAAATATAAAAATTTCAATCGGTCAGCAATATCTTGTCATCTTTAACAGAAGGTCATTTGCCTAATGTATAGCGCCTCCGATGCTTTTCCTGCGATTTAGAAGTTTCATAGAATAAAATTTTATGATCACTGACATTAACTTGGCTCAGCGAATAGCTGGATCGATCAATACAAAAGAAAAAAGTTTTCAAAACATATAAAGCGATTTCTTCAAAAATTTGTTCAGACAATCAAACACATCAAGTAAAAAAAGCACAGCAAGCACTTTGTTCGATATCGATTCATTGGTTTTTCCTGCTTTGCGTCGGCGAGATTTTGTTAAAAGATTGTGACCTAATTAGTTTGAGCTTGAAAAGCTGTTACCGCAGTTTCTTTCTGTATCATCACTGCCAGCTTGTTGTTCTGTAAAGACTGCTGCGCTGAGCTAAGAATTGATAAATCCGTGTTTGAAAACAAAAAATATGTTTCAGAATGTTTCAAAATTACGATATGCTTATTGTAATGCAGTAAAAGAACCGCGAATGAACAATTACACGTACTTATGTGAAGATCGAGAATGGAGCAATAGCAGCTATTACGACACCAAATTGGCCCGAAAGTGTCACAAATTTTTACGTCAGCCAGGCAAACATAATTTGAGCTGCCGCATCGTACTCTTCCCGGAAGAAGAGTGGGCCCACAGTGCCGCAGCAATTCAGTGGAACATCAAAGTTAACAGGTGAGGACAGTAAAGTTAATTTGGATTTAACTTTTTCATTAGAAAGCAAAGTTGATTTTGGATTTAATAAATATAGAACACTTTATTCTGTTTCAAAGCAAGAAAAGTTGATAATCGAATGGTTATTTTTTTTCTCTTTGAGTCGCACAAATTAATCAAATGATTTAAAGTAGAGGATTTTGAAAAGCAGAAGACGAAAACTATTTGATGTGGAGTTTAGTTGAATCAAGACTTGATCTTTCAAATTGTTCTTCTGAACTAGTAGCCTAATTTTCAAATGACATGCTGCGAAAAATGGCAATATAAATATGATTTTTGAAAAACATTATGTTGAGTAAAAAATCTTGTATCTTTGAAGTAGCAACCAAAAAAATAAAAAATTCAATAACAAATCTTTAGATTCGGTTTCTACACAAAATGAGAAAATGGGAACTTCACTTGAAAACAAAACGTTCAAAATGTCGGCAAGACTAAAGGCAAAGATAAAATAAGAGTCTTTACTCCGGCCTAGAGTACCGCAAATTCTGTAAAGGTTTCAAATTGTGCCGTAAACGCGGAAAGATTGAGAAGCAATGCTTCAATAAACTCGGTTACGCTGTTTCACGCAACCAGGTGTAAATAAACTCGATGTTTGTTTTGCTTAAACTTTCTAGCTTACTCTCCGTAATGTTGCCACGATAAAGTTTATCACGTGATTAACCGGGTGCATAGCTGTATCTGTCGGGGGCAGGGGGACAATTGGCCTCCGAAATTTCCAAGATTTGGGCAAAATTCAAATTTTTCGGGCAGTGACCAGAAAATATTTGGGCAAAAGCAGTATTTTTCGGGCAGCGATATGAAAAATTTGGGCAAAGTCAAGAATTTTAGGACATTGACAATGATCAACTTCAAAAAATAGTTACCAAATTTAGGTGAAGACTTTTTTTTAGTGAACACCTTGATTTTGGGACGAAAATTGAAAAATATGAGACTGAATTCAAGTCCTTTTCGAAATTCAAGACCTTTTTTTTTAGAGATCACCATGATTTTAGGACAAAATTTGTTCTACGTCCAAGAATCTCAGATTATTTCTTTTTGTTTTATTCGTAATGTACTAGAAAATCATGATTTGGACAAACGTCACAAAATTTGGGCAAAACTTCATTGCCCCCCAAAGTTTTTTTGGCTGGTACGCCTATGACCGGGTGTACATTTAATCTTTGCCCCCGTTCATGGTTCATTGCCTTTAAATAATGCAAAGCACTTTCTTTTGCTTTGAAGTTTTGACAAGCAGTTTTAAACCAATTGAAAGGGTGGCCAAATGATTAAGCAAACGGTATTGATGGCGAACATGATTAATATGGTTGCGGTTCAAACCCTACTAGGCTATTCTGTTGTGTCCTTAAGAAAGACACTTTACGGCACTTTCCTCTGCTTAGCAGTTTTACCAAACAACTCTAAATTTTAGTTGTACCGCTAAATAAATACTAAAAAACGAAATAAAAAAATTCAATCTGAGAGCAATATCGTGGCATATCCGGAAGCAGGTCGGGTTAATTGCTTGACAGTTTTTCTATGTACACCGCCTCCGACGCTTTCCTTCGATTTAAGAGAAGAACTTAGGGATGAAAAAAAATTACTGTAATTTCATTCTATAAAAATTAAAAAAAGAAAAGTCCCATATGTTTTTCCCGAAGACACAACAGAATGATCTGAGGAAAACAAAACACCCGATAGTGTCTGGTTCAAAACTGCAAATAGTAGCCAGGGAGTCATTTCGTCCTCTTGAGAAGATTTTACAAGTAAAGCAGAAGAGGAGGCAGAGTTATAAGGGAAAACTTCAACTTTTATGTCGATCACCATACAAGAACTTAGATGCTAAAGAGTTTGACGCTAAAGAATAAAATTAACAAATAGACTTTGCAGTAGGAAAGTTAAAACTCTTTTGAACAGGAAAAGGGCGTAAATAAAGGAATGGACCCCGAAATTCACCATAACCTATTCACGTATTTAATTTTGCTCTAAGTTTTATTGAGTTTAACACAATGATCCATTTCCAGATGGTGGCGCTGTTTCTGCACAGTGACCGAGGTTTGCGTGGGAAAAGCAACTTCCGCTGACGCCAGAATCAAGCACAACCACGATGGCACGCTCACCGTTCGAGGGCGCTTTAAGCGACACGACAATCCAGATTTCCGCCTTCACTTGACAGCGAGGATCAGTCTACCCGACCACAAACGAGGATATTTGATGACTGGTGCTTTGCAGCTGGGGGACTTGAAAGGGAACGGTCAACTAAAAATCACCCACTTTGCCGCGGTATCCCGACAACCTAACCCACAATGAACAACCGATGAATGGTTTTTTGAAAAGCGAACGCTTTGTTTTTATTTATTATTTTTATTTTTCTATTCGCTGAAATGAGTGACGCAGCGGTTAGTCATCTACCTGCTTGGGTGCTTGTGTACCTGAGGTGCATACTGACAATATGGGCGACAATAATGACAATTTTATTATTTATTTTGTTTGATTTTTGACCTCAAATCACTGTGATTATATGCAGAACGATTCGATCAAGCTTCATAAATAATATGACGTCATTTCATTTATCTTTAAAAAAATCTGACCGTCGGATTGCGTCAAATATTACAATTTAGAACAGTAATAATTAACAATAATCATAATCATGATGCAGTAAATTGTTTCCGGACCAATCAGAGGATGTGACGGCTTTTTGGAAAGTTGTAGAATTTATAATTGCTCCATAAAATCTACCCGAGCAGCAAGTTCTAGGTTACCTAAAAGCTCAACAATAAGACAAGTTAGAAACTGAACCATGACGTAATGGATTAAGATTTTTCTTCATCAACAGTTGGAAGCCTGACGTTTTCTTAACAAACAGTTGATTGTTTATTTCATCTCGTCATTTGTCTTTTGACTCGCAGAAAAGCGTCGGAAGCTTTACACCCAGAGCAACTGCCAAGCAAATACCCCACCTTGCTTCCATGCCAAAATATTGCTATACGGTATAATTTTTTTATTTGTTTTTTTAGTTTTATAGAGATATGACCGAAATTGGGGACTGCTTGCCGAGTTCGGCGATTTGGAATCCTCAATTTCACTATCGGTTTAGGGAGGCCTTTGTATATTCAGAACCAATCTTTTCATAAAGTTCAGCTTGGTTTTTATTTGGTTTACTTACATCTTATAATCGACAATTAAATAGAAAATTTTACTGGTATTTCTGGTATGACATAGGTCAACCGAAAGCTAATTAACTTAATTATTATATTGGTTTCACAGCGGTCACACTTCCAAACGATTACTGATTTTTAAGCAAGAAACATGCAGGGCTACAAACTCGATGAATTTTTAATTGAGTTCACAAAATATTGGCAAGTCTGAGTTTGAGTTTTTTTTGAATTTTTCGATAGAAGTTCTAGTTTAGTTATTTTTAATCGAGTCCAAATTTAGCAAAATCTTGCATTTTCATGATCAACCTTGGAAGTAACAAACCTTGAACGCAACTTTATTTATTTATTATTTTATTTTATCTCTATATTTATCCTCCTGACTCGCAGGAAAGCGACGGAGGCGCTAATATATAGGGCAAGCAATTACCCCGACCTGCTTCCGGAGATACCAAAATATTGCTGTCCGCTTATAATTTAATGGAGATATGACTGTAATTTAAAACTGCTTGCCAGGACCACCAAGCAGGGGAATGTAACAAACGTTTTCATGATCAACCTTGGAAGTAACGAAGCAACAAACTTTAAATAATTTTTGCTCAAACTTATAAAGATTAATTTTTACATCAAGCATGCTGAAAAATAATCAAAAGCTCCATTTAGGATTAATATGGTAACTGCAATTGATTTCGTGAAAAGTGAACAAATTAAATGCCTTTTTTTCTAAATAATGAATGAGGATACATGAGGATACCCAATTACAACTTCCTCCAGGTTACCCTTGACGAAGGTTAAGCACCTGATACCCTTTCTATCCTAACCTTACGAGCTTCAAATAGGATCAAATCAAATTAAACAATATGCATTTTTTTGTTTGTGTCTGTATTTTTTGTTGTTGTTGTTTTCTTTTTTCCTCTTAATTATTTTTTCTTTAGCTGATGCAAATTCTTGATCTTAGCTATTAAAATTTATTGAGTTTTTGCATGTTTCAGCGTTGTTTCCGTTTTTTTTGCTATTCTTTTTTTCGTATGTTGACGTAAAACATTATTTAGGACAAGTGGCTGAAAACAAAAACGACTAAATTGAAAATTGAAATTAGATAATTCTCTAGCAAAGCAATAAATTTATTGGCAGTCATTCATTAGAAACATTTAAAAAGTAGAAAACTATTGGTTGAAAAATACATAAAATTTATATAACAATCAAGTTGGACGTATAAATTCTACATATAAGCTTAATGTGTACCAGTTGTACAAAGAAAAAATAAAAAATTATACACACAATAAAAAAAGTGAAAAAAGATAAAAAAATTTTAATTTATTTAATAAAAGCAGAGGTTATCATCCGAATTAATCGAAAAATACGCGGGTTAACAAAATGAAACAAACCCGAAAATCTCAATTGTTTTGTCTTTTTGCTTAGTAAGATCTTTTTTGTCCTTGTTTGATTTTAATTGATTTAGGCATTCAAAAAAAGGCCATCACTTGATTTTTAAATAAAAAACGATTCCTGGGACATTAAGCAAAAACCTTGTGACAAGCGCATTTTCTAGTAATTTTGTTGAAAACAAAAAAATATATGCACAAATAAGCACTTTACCCATGGACTTCTAAATAGTAATATCTGGACTGGAAACAAGCTTTCGCAGCAACCAATATGAGGCCAACGATCACGACAACCTTGTTGGCAACATAAAATCTCGTTCCTCCAATTTTCTAATTTCAAAATGAAAATTGTTGACTGCAATTTGTGAAAGGAATTTTTAAAATGTTATTTGATACAGCTGAGTTCGAATCTCTGACAGGTCAAACATGCAATGAAATATTGCACTTCTGCAACCAGAATTTAGTATCCGCTGCCCCAGTATAAATGAGATACTGCAGAATAATTTTATTCAAACGAACTGAGTTTAAAGTGTGGTTGGTAAAGTTGAAGCAAAATTTTTCTAAAATGCATTTGCGAAAATTAGACTGAGTAGCATAGCCCAGTTTATCAAAATACTTTACAGCACTACTAAATCAAAAATACATACCAAATCAACACGTCTAAAAATCATTTAAAAGCATCTGAAAAATCCTTGAAAAAAATTATACGTCGGCCAATAGTTACAGTGTAAACCAGAAACGGAATAGCATCAATTAATTAATTAATTTATTAAATTGCTTGTAATGAAACTTTTAAATAAGCTGGGGGTAGTGATTAAATGACTTTTTGTCCCTTCCTACTTCTGCATCACATCTTAATAGTGCACTTTGATATGATATATATAGCTTATTATCAGTTTGTTTAATTTCAAAATGTAAAATCATTGTTTTTTGTTTTAAGAGGTAATATATTGAAAAGGTTTGATGCAAATAAACAGATCTCTCTCTCTCTCTCTCAGGTAGCGATATAAAAAAGAATAAAAATTAAATTATTTTGTTGCTTTTTTTCCGGTCATTTTACGCATCTTCCTACTGTTTTAGTGGCCGCAGCTTTATTTATCTCCCTTAATAAATTTTTTCTATACAATTAAAAAATCTAATAAAAATTTCTTCTAAAATGTTATGACCTTTATCCCACATTACTTTATGACCAGGAAAATTATTCTTCCCTTAATAAAATGCCATGGAGACAATTTTATTGAAAACGTTTTTTGGCTTAGTTTACTAAAAAATGTTTGCCCTGTCTGTTTTGGACAAAGTTCCGCAATTATCTTCCAACAAAGCACCCAACGTCAAATAATTCTGGTGTTGGTTTTACAAGCCTCCAGAATTAATAGCGTTGGAAAATTCAATTGGGTTTTCTGAGATCAAAAAGTTGGATAAACAGTCAATATTAGCAACAGAAAATTTGTTTACATTGGTCGCACCTATTGATTCTTGCCAATGATTTACAGCAGTACCTGCGACATAATACATTACCGCTCAATCATTTTTTTTTGGTACGATATAAAACTGCAAGTCACCATTGAGCGATTCGGATTAGCCAGTCACTCCTTCTTCATCTTCTGCATTTTGTTCTGCTTTAGCAATTTAGTCAATTTATTTTTTGAAAATGCGACAATTCTTCAATAATAAAAGGATTTTTAACTTTCGATCGCTTTTCAACAGCTGTGTCACTTCAAAATCAAGATTGATAAATATTAAAGTGTCATGAATTTACACAACTAACAAGGTTAGCTTTAATTAACTTAAAATGGCAGTACTCTAAATTACAAAATAAATTAAGATATCAAGTAAACATAGGCTTACCATACTTTCCGATTTTTCAGGCCCAGTTTGCGAAAATCCCACCAGAAATCCAAGACGATTCAAAGTGAAGACCTATTTTTTTGTTTTAGAGACCACTACTTTTTAGAGAGCAAAAGGGAACAAAGTTTTATAACTACCACCAGTGGGTGGCGACTTGTAAAAACTGTCCCATAAATTATTAACATAATCTTTGATTATAGCTCTGATTTCCATTTTCGAAATCGGCAGAATCGTAAATGTTTTTGATATAGGGCGAGAAATATTTTTGGATAGATTCGAACAAGTCTCCAATTTGCCGAGTCAATCTTCTATCTCTTTGCCCTCGATTACTACATGTGAGTATCTACTTCACTGATATCTGTAGTCCACTTTTTACTAGAAAAGAATAAATGATTAAAATTTTGTTTATAAATAAATATTTTTGGTAAGATAATGCAGATAAAGTTTTTAATGAGCCGAGACTATCACTAAGTAGTAAAGTTTTTTTCATTTCTATTTCTTGAGATCCAATACAAGGATCAAACCATTGCGAACAATTCTGCAGAAAATCTGATAAATAATCATTAACTTTAATCACTTGTTTTATAGCAAACCTGTTCACATAAAAGCTTCTACTATGTTCAGTCTTCGAGCTATCCTTATAAACATGTATGTAATCATTGTAATTAGATAAAATACGTATATTCAAAAAACAACTGCTTATTTGCTAATGGATTGTCATGTTACTTAAAAAAGTTTTAAAATGTAAATCAACTGCCACAGGCGGGAAGGTCCGATGAGATACAAGCGGGTTAGTTGATGGTTGATAAAAATATCATCTGAAAGAAGATGCTTTTTAAAAAGTCTGAAAAAAAATTGTTAGTTTGAAGATTAAAAGATAAATAATTATTATTGCTCGGAAACCATCGTAGTACGAAATTACACTGGAAGCAGGGTGAGAAGTAAAAACTAGAACATGAGCTCTATAGTTTAAAGAAACTTGGATGTGCCGTAAATGGGGAGGTAGTTCGTTGCATGCGTGCTGTAAACATACCATGGGGATTGGCTTTATTGCCCCTGTACAAATTTAAGAAGCTTGATTTTGAATTGTCTCGATTTTTTTTTGTATTGGGGTTAAATTATACTTCCATGGCGTAATCTGTTACTGATCGAATAAGAGCTCAGTAAACAGCAATCATCGGGTGTTTAGAAGCACCCCAAGTTGTACCTTCAAAAATCGTAAAATAGTCATTCGTTTTTCATATTTTTCTGTAATATACGTATTTTTATTTTTTTATTTTTTTCATTTGTTGCTGTCTGGTTGAAAGTTTTTATTATGGTTTTTTTAATTTTATAGACATATTACTGAAATTTAGAACTGCTCTCCAAGACCGCCAAGCTGGGAAAAATGCCGTAAAAAGTCTTTCTCAAGAATACAACAGTATGGAGTGAGTAGGTTTTGAATTGCGAGCATTTTGATCAGAATCACGGCTTTCTAATCACTCGATCGCACTGCCGACTAATTTGACGTGTTTATTATAATTACCGTTTGTTTGAAAACAACTCCGAGATATTTGTATTTTACTTTAAAAGGTCTCTCTCGATTCTTGATTCCCAATTTCAAATCGCAGCTGGGACGGTTTTCTTTGTTTGATAAATAACATAGCAACGGATTTTGTGGAGGATATTTAAAATTATTATCCTTTTCTTGATCTTTCCAATATTTATAATTTTTGTGTTAAATTATTTACTAATGATTGAGAATAAAAGGAAAATGAATGAATGAATAAATATATTTTAGGCTTCCAAGTTTTTACCAGTTATAGATTTCAGTTAAGTTTTTTGTTATACATTTTTGTATTTCTATTGTGCTTGTTCCAATTTGAAATAAACAACATAAGAGCAACTAGGCAGTCTAAACAATTTGGTAAATCATTAATCATTATTGCAAAAAGTATGGGACTTAAAGCACTTCCCTGCGAGATTTCGTTTTCCAGGTCCTTCATTTCTGAATAAGAAGCCAACATTTATACCTGAAAAGTTTGATTTAAAAATATTACTCTTATAAAGTCAAAACTTGAGCCTTTAATGTCCAATAAATAAAACAGCATTTTTGAAAACAATGTTATTGGCCTTTTCGATGTCTTAAAATACAGAAATCACTAAACGTTTATTAGCAAATGCTTTGTAAATCATATCAGGGAGACAAATGATGGGATCGGTTGTTCTTCTTTGACTTTTAAAACCTCATCATCATCATTTTCAGGGAAAACATTGAATTAGTTCAGTGTATTTCCCTTTGCCCACTTGACCTTTTGGGGTTGCGGGGGAAGCAGCTCGAGTTGGGACCTCCAAGCATCCCGATCTCCTGCAACTAGCGGCAATTTCGCTGGTGGAATTCCAAAAAGTGACCATGGCAGGTCTTCAACGTAATTCCGCCAGTCAGTTCTGGCTCGCCCCCTAAGCCTTTTGCTACTCGGAAGAGCATCCATTAGTTGCTTTGCTGTTCGCTCGTGGGACATTCGTGTCACATGCCCATACCAGCGCAGCTGCGATTGTTCTATGCGGAGCAGTAGCGGTTCGATGTTGAGAAATTGACGAATGTCAATGCTTTTAACCTTGTCAAGTAGGATAAACCTCTGACATTTCACAAGAAACCTATTTCGGCCGCCTGTACTCGGGATTTCATTGCTTTGGTTATTACCTAACACTCATGACCATAGGTGAGGATAGGAACAAAAATTGATCTGAAAAAAAAAGCTTTGGTTTTGTACACAGCTTTCGTTTTAGTATAACTAATCGGTAAAGCTGGCGCATTACTGCACTTGCTTTTCTAATACGTGTGTCCAGTTGGTTGACCTGTCTACCATTACTCAAGAATGCAACTCCAAGTACTTCAACTTCTCCGTCTGCTTGAGAGTTACTCCATTTGTTTGGAAAGAACACAGGACAAGGTGCCTTGACAAACACATAATCTCAGTTTTAGCCGTACTAATTTTCATTTCAGCATCCAAGCATGCATCAGAAAACCGATCAAGTGCATATTGGAGATCACTTTTGTTCGATTTCAACAATGCAAGGTCATCTGCAAACAGCAGGCGCCAAACATTACACTCCCCAAATGTGACGCCTATAGTAGAGGAACTGTCATTGTCTATCTTGTCTATGTATATAATGAACAGAAGAGGAGAAAGAACACAGCCCTGTCGTAGTCCAACACTAACATTAAAAGGTTTTGTTTTCATGCCATTGACAGGAACACTGACTTCTGACTGTTTGTAATACGATTTGATAGCAGCTAATAGCTGACTCTCACGTCATACTCCAGCAGTACTGCCCACAGCCTGTCTCTTGGTACACGGTCATACGCTTTTTCAAGGTCTACAAAGTATGTATACACTTCTTTGGTCTATTCCCACGACTTCTCAAAAACTTGCTGAAGGGCAAAAATCTGGTCCATAGTGGATCTGCCAGGACGAAATCAGCATTGTGCATCCTGAAGTTAAGGTTCGACTATTTTACGGCATTTCTTTTCAAGGCACTTTGCATAGACCTTTCCAGGAAGACTAAACAAAGAAATGCCGCTGTAGTTAGTGCATTTCTTCTTGTCTTCTTTTTTGTGAATAGGTATCAACACACTGGTCTGCCATTGCTTCGGTACCTCACCAATTTTCCAAGCTACTCGGCACACACGAGTCAGCCAACGAACTTCAACATTGTTCATGGTCTTTAAAATTCGGGTCGAATATTATCTTTACCAGGAGCCTTGCGAACTTTCAAAGATTTGATTGCTGTGCTCACCTCTGCTTAGGTTAGGTTAATATTTTTACTAATTTGTTCCTCAGATGTTTTCAAATGTTGGACTGTTACTAGATTTAAGAGCTCACAAAAGTATTCTCTCCAACGATTTAGGATGTCCTTTTGATGCTTCAGAAGCACACCATTAGTATCTTCGATGAAGGGGGCAACTGGTGTTCGTTTCCGGCGCAAACGACGTATGGTTTTCCAAAATACTTTGTTAGCCGATCTGTAGTCTGTATCCAACTTTTGTGCAAATTCTTCTCATAACTTTTCCTTAGATTGTTTGAAAATAGTGGCGGCAGTCTTATGTGCTGTAGAGTACGGCAATCGAAGCTGCTCACATGACTTATTTGTTAACCAAGCTCTAAACGCAGTTTTCTTTGCACGGATAGCTTCTTTAGCTTCTTGGCTCCACCAAGCAGTTTTTTTCTCACTACCTATTTGACCTCCCACTCGTTTGCAACCACAACTAACAGCTGAAGATGCAAACACTATTTGAGAAAAATAAATTAGTAAATACACTCATACAATCACTCGTAACAGCAAAAAAAGATGACGTCAGAATCAAAAGCATGAAAATTACTGTAAAAGACCTAAAACAACTATATAGTTATAAGATCAATAATAAAGTTAGGAATGAAGTGTGACAGTATAAACTCGAACCCGATCAATCTTTTCGAGTTTCGGATTTAAGTTCGGGTTCAAATATATTGTTATGGATTGTTATTTGTGTTCGCATTATAGCGTTACTAATTTCTATATGTGTTCGCATTTTCAGTGGTCACATGAATCTGTGCTTGCGTTCTTCAGCCCTTGAATCGCCTTTTTTTCGTCGCCCCTACTACTTTTCCGTCTCTTTTGACGTTTTCTTTTTTATGTAGTTGTCGTGTTAAGTGAAAAAGCTCTGTTGTAAGTGTCTGCCCCGCGATTTCTTTTTATTTGTAATGAGCCAATTTATTATTTTTTGTAATAACCGCTGTGTAAATTTAATCACTGAATAAATGCAAGCACATAACGTTGATGATGATGATATTTTATTCACGCTTAGTAACAATATTTAAGTATATGCAATGTAAATTAAGCAAAGCATGAAAAGGAAACGCGACACAACGACGAACGTTAAACATGCAGAAAGTATAGAGAGGGGGTAAGAAAGAGAAAAAATAAGAAGCACGGCCGCGTTACCTAATTCAAACTAAATATTATTATTTAAAAAAAGACAAAAAAGACACGAAAAAATGACAACCCAAAAAAATAAAAAATGTGCAGTGCAGGAACGGTTATGTAAATCATTGGGAGGCACAACCGCCCTATATAGCTAACTATAAATTTAGCTCAACTGAGCATGGTGAGTAAAGAAAACCTCCCGAAAAGAAACCTCACCAGGTTCGGAAACCTTTTCTGGATGCACTGCAAATACAAACATAAAAAGAAAACAAAATATACTTATATATACGTATATATACATTATGAAGAGAGAATAAAGAAGTATAAAGTTTAGAAAAGAATAGAACATGCCAACTGTGTAAATTGATTTGAATAATCAGTTAAAAAAAAAATAATAATAATAATAAGGTTGATTGTCCATTCAACGGTTTGAATTTGTTATATCAATTGATTCCAATTTTCTAACGTAGCATACACTCTTTCTTGATAAAGATTGAAAAATGTTTTGAAGATTGTAGCCTGATTGAGAATTGATAAGAGAACCAATGTTGATGATTGTTCTTTAGAAAGACATGTGCTTGAATTTCCTGAATTCATTTTTATCTGAAATAAAAATGCTTTCCCGCAGTAAGTAGCTCACTGAAGTCATTAAATTTAGATCTTATTGAATATTTAATTATACACTAATTCTAGTTTACAGATGTATAAAAGCAATACCTTCATGCACTGTCAAGTTATGGCGCCGAAAAGACAAAGCGCCATTAAGACGTGGTTATAGTTTTATAACTTAATTTGTAAAATCTTTTATTGATCCTTATTTATATTGATTCATTGAGTAGGAATTTTTTAAGATTGTTTCTGAAACATTTGAAAGTCTGGTTGCTAGTTTTTAAATTGGCTGGGAGAGAATTCCAAATGAAAGGGCCTTGATAAGAAAAAGATTGTTTTGCAACAGTTGTTTTACAATGATGTGTTATGTATTGAGCTTTGTTTCTTGTATTGTATTTGCATGGATTTAAATGCAAATTACAACTAAAAGCAGGAGATTTGTTTTCACCTTGTATTAGTTTGAACATAAGGGACGCCGTTTCCAATTTATATAATTGATTTATTTTTAAAATGTTGCATTGTTTCATAATGTCATTTATGTTGGAACAATAGGGCAATTCAAATATCATTCTCAAGAATTTGTTACAAATTTGCTGAAGCTTTGTAATTAGAGTTGAATTACCAAAACACCAGTTTGAAATGCAATATTGGAGGTGACTGTTAATTAGAGAATGATACAGAAGGAGTAGTGAATCCTTGTTTACAAGTGATTTTATTTTGTACACTACACCATAACAGCTTCTTAGCTTTGAAATCAAGTATTTCATGTGTAGACTCCAGGAAAGATTATTGTGAATGAATACACCCAGAAATTTTAGAGAATTTACCTGATCAATTTGTCTATTTCTTATTGATAAAGAATGTTTACCTCCAACATTTGAGTTTGGAGTACTAAAAAGCATAAATTTAGTTTTTTCAATATTTATTGACAATTTGTTAGAAACCTGCCACCGATCAATTAATTCCATCTCTGATTGCATGAATTGGAATAGAGTTGACGTATTTTTATGCCTAGTCCAAACAGTTGTATCGTCAGCAAACATAACGGCTTTGCTTTTAGTTAAGCAATTATTAAAATCATTCACATATATAAGAAACAGGAGTGGGCCTAAAATAGACCCTTGCGGAAAACCCATGGTTGATGAATTGATTGTGGATGATAAAACACCAGAACACACAACTTGTTGTTTTCTGTTGAGTAAATAGTTCTTGAACCAGATATATGCTAGTCCTCTTATTCCATAGTGGTCGAGTTTTTTTAGTAGTATTTCAATGCTAATTGTATCAAATGCTTTTGATAAATCCAGAAAAATAGCAAGGCTTTTTTCGTTTTTGTTGAATGAATTGGTAATGCTATTTATGAGAAGCGAAATAGCTTGGGAAGTAGAACATTTTTTTCTGAAACCAAATTGATTTTCGAAAAAAAATTATGTCTGTTTAAAAAGCTAATTACTCTGCGGTACATTATTTTTTCTAAAATTTTGGAAATATTTGAAAGTAGGCTGATAGGCCTGTAGTTGTTTATGTCACTAGCATCACCTTTTTTATACAAGGGTATGATCTTGGCAATTTTGAAATCACTAATTACTTTACCAGTAGAAAGAGAAAGGTTGAATATATGTGAAAGTGCCATGATAATATTATCAGAAGAAGATTTCAGTAATTTAAGTGGAATTTCATCAAAACCTGCACTTAGTTTTGGTTTGCTGTTTATAAGTATATTTTTTACTTCCATAGGACAAGTAGGCCAAACATACATAGTTTCTTGAATTTTGTTTCCAAGGTATTCAGAATAATTATTTTCATACTTAGGGAGTGTACTAATATATTTATATGCAATAGATGAAAAATGGTCATTGAATAGGTTAGCTAGTTGCTGTGGATCAGTTATTTTGTTGGTATTTGTGTAAAGAGATTTACACTCAGGTATATTTTTCTTCCCCAAAAGGCTATTGAGAGTCCTCCAGGTAGCTTTTATGTCGTTTTTATTAGATTCCAGTTTATTTTTAATGTGTTCTTGTTTTTTTTGTTGAATCTTTCTAAAATAAAGATTGCGAGCTTTTGTAAACTGTCTTTTTGTTTCAGGGGATTTTGTTTGCATATATTTCTCAAATAATGCTTCTTTGTTGGACAATAATTTTTTGAGCTCATCATCAAACCAGTTATGATTCTTTCTACTGTCTTTGATAACCTGTTTAAGAAAGTATTTGTTAAACAGATTCATATAATCTTTCAAAAGTACCTTGAGGCTTGTATCTGAATCTGTTTCTTTTAATACTGGGTCAATATTGACTTTTTGAAGTTCATTGTTGAAAAGAGTTATTTTGGCACTTGAAAAGAATCTTTGCATCTTAGGTTCATATGGAGGATCAATGCTGTTTGCATAACTCAGGAATAATGGAAGATGATCCGAAAGGGGATGAGTTATAATTGCTGCACAAATAGATTTGTCCAAACTGACATTGGTCCAGATGTGATCAATCAATGATCCACTATTTGCATTGAACCTAGTTGGTTTTTTAATAAGTGGTATAAAGCAGTTTTCAAAGAGCATATCTGCATAGTTAGCTATGTGTGGATCATCACAATTCAGTAAATTATAATTGAAATCACCAAATAAGAAGCAGGGTTTATTTTTAATTGAATTGAGAATATTAATGAGGTGCTCAAGAAATAATGCATGACTTTTAGAATTTTTAGATGGTGGTCTATATATTACACCACAAATCATTGTTGAGTTATTGGATTCAATTTCAATAAATAATGATTCAAAAATTTTTTCATGCATTATGGTTAAATCTGATCTCATTGTAAAGTTAAGTGAACAATTAACATATAAACCAACACCTCCTCCTCTACTTTGAGACCTTGAATTTGAAACAAATGTATAATTATAGAGGTTAGTATGTGGACCGGTTTGATTTTCTTTAAGCCATGTTTCTGTTATTGCTAAAATACTTGGTTGCACATTAATTGATTGCAAAAAGCTTTCCAGTTTTAAGAAATTATGAACATTATTTAGTGATCGCACATTTAGGCTAAGTGCAGTGAAAGAGGTTTTATTATTTTGATTTGATAGAAGTTTGGGTATTTTATCACTAGGAATATATTGTTCATCATTCAAGATTGAATCATAATATATACTAGGAATATCCAAATTATTAATTTCTGGCATTACTTTAGCTTGCATAGAGTTAGCATTGCAATTTATCAAAGAATGATATGCAGGCCTATTTATTTTTTCAGACTGAAAGAGATTAATGAATTCTTCATCAGGGATGTTATTGAATGGAAAGGAAGGATTTATGCAATTTCTACATTTCCAGTCATTATATGAACTGTTAAGAGTTTTTGTTGACTTATCAATTTTAACAGTGCATGATTTATGAAATGAATTAAAACAATTTGAACATTGTATTTGTCTATGATTTTTTCTTATGTGTTTCAAACAGAAATGACAATTTAAGCAGTTGTTTGACTTTATCCTTGTTCACTAATGTTAGGGCTTAAAATATGTACAGTGATTAAATTGATTGAATATCTATGAATAGAATTATGGTTTTATTTAGTTAGCATATATAAAGAACAGAATAAGAATATTAAACAGAATTAGCAAGTTATAAGCAGAGCTAGAATTCTATTACATTTACAACTAAATAAATTAATAAAAAAAAATATGATATTTAAATAATAATATGATTTTTAAACTAATCTATAATATACGTATATAAACTAATAAATAACTAAATAAACTTAATAATATATAAATAAATAAATGAATAATAATAAATAATTAAATAAATAACTAATAAATAAATAAATAAACTAATCTATATATAAAATTATGTGACTAATTTATCAATATCATTAAAATCATCAATTATGTACCTTTTATTTTTGTGCATACAATATACATTACCATTAAGTGTCCAAGCAGAACCCAGGCCAAAGGTTTGCTTAGCACTTCTTAGCAGTTGCAGTCGACGTCTTGTTAAAGATTCAGTTATGGATAGTTTTTCATCATCATTTTTCTTTGCCTTAAGTTTTTTCTTCATTGCATATATGGCATTCCGAACAGATCTTCGTACAAACTTGATGATAATTGGTGTATTCGGACTCTTCTTCCTGGAAGGAAGAACATGACATGTGTCAATGTCATGTGTTGTTATTGCAGGTGAAATCTCAAGTTTAGAATTAAGCTTATGAATAACATAAGACTCAAATTCTAAATAACTTTCCTGAGCTGGAATTTTACATCCATGAAGAATAAGACAATTCCTACGGCTGTACTGCTCAAGGTCATCGATGCGTCTGCAGTTTTTCCAAACATCTTCCTCTAGCTTTCTAAGTACATTATCCATGTTCTCGATGGCCTTTCGAATACTTTTCAGTTGTTCTTCTTGATTTACTACTGAGCCTGAAACAGAAGAAGCAGCAGCAGCAGCAGCAGAAGGTTTTTGGGCGTAGGTAAAGAATACGGACCCCCCTTGTAAAAATAATTTAAAATAACAAAAATAAAATTATTTTATTTTTGTTTTATTCAAGTTTTTATTTAAGTTATTTTTATATTTATCTTGTTTTAATCTTATAATTCCGAAATGGCAGAATATGGAAGATATATAAGTATGTTTCAGGAAGATAAAATTATGGATTTGATTGAATATTTACAGGACAAGAATCTTTTACCAAGACAAAGAGCTTGTGTTAACTGGAATGATCACCCCATGAATATTCAGAAATTCAGAGATTCTCCTGATGGCATAACATTTCGCTGTACAAAGTGCAAATCTCGTATATCGTTGCGAAAGAACACTTTTTTTGAAAAAAGCAAGCTATCTCTTAGTAAAATCATGCAATTGATGTTACATTGGTTAAGTGACATTGAGGTGACCATGGCAGCAGCTTTTTCAGAGGTGTCTAAAGTTTCAGCTATTCAGTGGTACACCTACTTTAGAGACATCACATCGTGGAAGTTGGTGCATATCGAGGATAAACTTGGTGGCCCAGGGAAAGTTGTAGAGATTGATGAGAGTTTCATGTTTAAAAAGAAGCATAATGTACGTCATCATGTTGATCAGCGATGGGTTTTCGGAATGTATGATACGGACAGAAAGAATGGCTACTTACAATACGTCCAGCAACGTGATGAAGCAACCTTAGTACCTATAATTCAAGAGTGGATTCTTCCTGGAACAATCATTCACAGCGATGGATGGTGGGCCTATGCTAACCTTGGTAACTTGGGTTATATTCATCAAGTTGTGAACCATAATCAGAACTTTGTGGATCCTGTGACTGGAGCATGCACAAACTATGTTGAAGCATATTGGGGACGCATCAAGCGACGAATAAAGCGAGTCAAAGGTTCAGAAGGAGATATGCAGTGGCAACATCTTGATGAAAGCGTCTATCGGCATTGGTTTTCCATGAAATCTGAAAATATTTTTGAAAACTTTAAGTTATTTATTACCCATGTTAGTGAATGTTATCCTTTGTAATATGAATTAAATCTTATTAAACTTGAATGAAAAGTTCTTTAAAAAATGTGCCATTCGGAATTATTTTATTTTTGTTATTTTAAATTATTTTTACAAGGTGGGTCCGTATTCTTTACCTACGCCGGTTTTTGAGTATATTCCTTCTCATACCTGGTTTGAGCTTCTTTAATAAATTTTAATTCTTGCTGAACAGACTTCAGCATCATCTGTAGGTTATCCGCCATCACAATCACAAGTAAAATTTAAAAATATTAAAATAAAGTTATAAACTAATTGTAGCTAGCCCAAATCAATACAACTACAAACTCATTTTCTGAAACTTATTCAAATAGAACGTTCGACTGAAAGATTGGATTTGAGGTTAGACACACAATATGGAAGGATCCCATATCCTCAAAAATTATCGCTTTTTAGAACAACTACATGTAGGTCGATATAAGTTGGGTGCTATCAGAGCCGCTAATTTTTTCCCTACCACGTCATCATTATTGCAACGGTTATCAGTGCGAGAACTAGCCGATCATTGCCAAAGTGAAAAATCAAACTGCACACTTCCTCTCCGGAAAAGAGAACTCAATATAACAAAAGATATTTAAAAAAATGATATATTTTTAAAGATGTGAAGCTGGTTCAAAGACCAAATTATAAATTCAAATTTTAGTAGAAACACTAAATTCTTGTTAATAAAGGAAAGACTTGCGACTCCCAAAATCCGCTCCCCGCCAAAGGTGCCGGCGTGTCCAACGATAAAAACGGAATTCAATAACTATAACCGTCCTTGAAATGCTAAACTTGTTTAAATAAGGTCAGCGAAATCCCTCCAAGTTACAACCACTCTTACTTAAATATGCATAACTCTATGACGCCCGATACAGAAAATTATAGTTGCAACTTAAGAGGGGATTGAATTTATTCTTTATCTCCGGTTTCACACACGCAGCCACTTAAACACAATACAGCAAAAATTAATACAACGTCACCGCTCCCCGAGCCAAACTCTAGCTACTGTCCGATAAGAGCGATCTCTATCTATTTATAATAAACGCGAATTGGGCCACGTGGCTCAGACGACAAAATTAACAATAAAATTCGTTTTCATGCTCTTATACAGGTTACTGCCAAAACGAGGTCACATCGATATTATCTAATTAGGACGATGCAATTAGATTATTTCAGTTAATTTAAAAATCTATAAATTGATTGATCTGTTAAAGGCGTCAATTATCACATTTCCTCGCTGTTGGCAGCTGCGACTCATTGCATTTCTAATAGGTTGTAGCGTGAGTGGTTTTGGCACACAGTTAACCTTTAAACTCCTTTTATTAAAAAGGGGCACAATTTGAAATGAACAGACAAAATAACACTAAAACTTCGGAATCAAACAGCAAGCAGAATCTTCGCTTGATGACGTCGCAACGATCGATCTCGAGTTAAATTACACAGCAGCTATATGAGTCTCTAATCTAATCTGTTCTGAGGCGACGACCCAGTCTAGCGCTTATATGTGGTCGTAATGATTTTATCAGTATTATTGTAACGTCTCCCTGATTTATCGATAAAACCACGTGATCAGGCTACGTCCTGAGAGCTTTTTTAAAAAATGATTACACGAATGGCCTTGATGGTGCGATCAGCCAACGATTAGCTGGGGGGAAACAACACAAAGACGGTACATAAGCAAAATATAAAGAAATGCGAAATTATCACATGATGGTTGTCATGGCAATAGATAAGCGTTGTGCAGCGAGCGGGAGGGCGCTGCAAGCCGAGTCTGCAGCAAGCGAAATACAACGTGGGAAAATGCATTTGCAGAAAACTCTGCAATAACAAATAAAAGCATGAATAAAAGACGGTTTGCGGTGATGAGTTCGCTACAAGGTCACAAAAAATTCACAAAGAAGCGATTTGCATTATGTAACAGAAGCGAAACAGAAGTTTGTAAATAAACAAAACGAAATAATGATTAGAAACTTTAAGAAAAAATGCAGTTACGATACCAAGCAGTTTATCTCAGTGCTGACTTATGAAAACCAGGAACAGCAACGGAAAAAATAGCAAGGTACAATCAAGGACTTTAGCAACTTTAAGCCTTTGAGACTTCAACCAAGAACTCCAAAACTGCTGCTTTTGGTTGCTTCAAAAATGGAAGAGTGAACACAAAATTGCAAACAAGATAAGACAACACCGAGCGACCACGTTAGAGAAAAAAACTAGGCTATATCTAGGGTGAAATCAACTAATAATTACTGCTTAAAACAAAAGGCGCCGGACGCTTAACACGAAAATTAGAACTCGGAAAGAAAAAAAATTATTTTTTATTTATTTTATCTCTATATTTATCCTCCTGATTTGTAGGAAGATTCACCCTCCTATGCCCGCTGCGTACGACTATGCTTTGTTTTGCAACACACGTTATTTAAAAAATTACCCGCTACTTAACAGTTTTTATAAAAAATTTTTAAATAATTGCTTTAAGATTGTAGCTCGTAATGCATTTTAAATGTCTTTTAAACCCTAAACATGCCAGACTCAACAGTTGAAGTATTACACTTCAGGTCTACCGCAATGCAATGGTGAATTAAATTTCTATAATATGTAGGTTGTAGAATTAATAAACAACAACATATTCATGTTCTTAAACTTGGCCTCAAGAAACTATGGGGGTCTAAACTTTTTATAAGCAATCCGTAAACACCAAATAGATTTAAAAACAACACAAAAAGCAAAAAAAAGTATTTATAATCTAATTTAGTAAATACTTTTTGCTTCTTGTGTTGTTTTTAAATTTTGTACAATTGCCGAAGAAAAAATTAATTAAATACATATATATTACGTTCACAGGGAAAAGATTGTCGTGACCTAAAGTACATAATTTGCTCCTAATCACAGAATTAAACTGGGTTAACTAACTGAATGCTGTTTGGAAGGATAATACTTTTTTAAGCTAGTAAGTGATTTTGTTAATTTAATATAATATAAACTTATTGCGATCTAACATTATCATTGTTTTAGTTATATTTATGGGTCACCCAAAACAGAAAGTAATTTCGGGTTTCAAATTGAAAAAAACTACAAAAAATCTTATTTAAGTTCCAAGGCAAGCTTCATGTCATCAAAATGAGTTTATAAAAGTTCGTATTTATAAAGGTTGCCAGTGTGTTTGAATGGTTAAAGAGCGCTGTGATTCTTGGTAGTAATTGAGCTGATGTAAGATGTATTTTCGCGGTTAGACACGTAGTAAAAAAGAACTGCTTTTTCAAAAAATTGATGGAAACCCAAAAGTTTTATGACATACTAAATATACGAGCAAGCCAACAACTCGTATAGACCTATTTGAACAAGAGACAGGTCTGTCTTAAATGCGTGTCTTATGTAGTAACCTAACAAGTTCACCCTAGGTACACCAGCCATCTGTTCCGCCAAGGTAAGTATATTTGAAATAAAAACAGCAAACACACCATAAGAGTGATTAACCATTAGCAAGATCACGTTACAAGTAACGCGAAATACGTAGACACGGATAGACACGAAACACGTAGACACGGTTAGATACGTAGATACGTAGACACGTAGACACGATTAAAGAGAAAAGATTATCTGTAACTCAATACAAAAATAAATAATAATTAATTGACAACTACCTTGATTAAAGTAGATCACGATTATATCTACTTCCAGTATGACTTTCAGCAAAAAACTAAATCTGCTAGATTAAACACGCGACAAAAGCCTGGCTGCATCCGGGAAGCTTACAAGTTTAAAAAAACCAAAGAGACAAGATTAGCCGTTACACTAAGGGTTTAAAAAAGTTTAAAATATAGGCTCTAAATTAAACTGCACCTTAGTAATGGGTAAAATGATTGTGGAACAAAAGTTTTCGCAACATTTTTAGAAAACTTGGAGCGCAAAAAATTATTTGTTGTGTATTATTGCGCCACAAGTGTCCACCTCTGCCACGTTGTTGACGTAAAGTAGGCTAGAATGACGTAATTCGACAACAAAACACAGAATTAAAGTACAACATTTGAACAGTTCGTAACATGATCATCAACATCATTTTCATTTATTCTTTTTACTCGTCAGAAAAGGTCAGGGGCGCTATAAGCTCTGGGCAACCGTCAAGGGATCTGTACGCGACCTGCTTTCAGAAATCATAATAACGTAAAATTAAAAGTTTTATTTGTTTTTGTATAAGCAAATGACTGAATTATAAAGATGCTTGCTGCTAAAACAGTGAAGCAAAAGAAAGTGCAAACTTTTCCTAGAACTCAGCAAAATAACAAGAATAGGAGTTGGATCCAGATCAAACTTGGATCGCGTTTGCTGTCATTATGACGCTCCTACCAACACAACCATGCTGCCGATCAAATGCAGTAATTAACGTTTTTTTATTAAAAAACAAAAAAATAATCCAAAACTACTGAAAAATAAAACAGGCCCAAACTTGAAAAGAGTGGTAGATCTATTGTCGGACACATAGACTGAGAAAATTATTTAAAAAAATTATTCTTAAAAAAAAATCTCAGCTAAATACCACTCAGCTCTATAAACTTTCTTCGTTCGACTTCTTCAAATAGCTATAAATAAAAAAGAAACAGATTATCGTCGTTTGGAATAATATTCAGTCCAGGTCAGACACAAACAGGACTGGGGCCAAGGGTTTATCCTTTTACTACCCCAGGCTGCTGTACTGCCGGATCAGATGCTGGCAGTGATGTTGTTAAGCCAGCATCGGGTTTTGTCATCCAAAATCGTCAGACCTCGTGCTCCACGTGGTGCTCGATGTATAGTGCACGCTGTTAGAACATAGTTTGTGGTTAGTTCAGAGGCGCCACACTCGCAATTCGGTGAAGGAGCGAGACCCCATCTTTGCATGGACAAATGGAATTGCCCAACACCAGAGAGAATTTCTGTATATGTATGATTACACTCTGCATTGTTATAAAAAAAGTGTCTGAAATGGTAAGACAATTTTTTGCAAATTAAAAGTCTTTATTGTTATTGTATGAATCAACTTAATGACTTAATAACATATTACTTAATAACACTTGTACTGTTAAGTTGTCAATACAGTGTTTTAACTTTGCCAATCTCAAACTTAAAAACATAAAATTAAAAAAACTAATACAAAATTTCAATTAAACAGGAGTACCTTGGCATTTTGGAAGACATGTCTGGATAATTGCTAACACTTTTCCTTTGATATAACACAAGGGTTGGCAAGCTGCGGCTTACAATGAATTTCTGTGCGGCTTGTAAAATCCTCAAGCAAATACGTAATTAAAAAAATTATTTAGAATTTTTTTGTCTTCATGCAAATTCCAGATAAATGTTTTAACATTTAAGGTGAAGACCTTTTTTAGAAATCACTACATTTTAGGGATGAAAGACATTTTATTATGACCAATAATTATTAAAATTCGCCAATTTCAGTTTATGTATGGCCAACAAATCATTTCAAAAGCTTTAATGTGGTCTGAGGTTAAAAATTATTGCCCACACCTGATATATGAGGTATGTAACATCTTTGATGCTTTCCTGTGAGTCAGGAGAGAAATAGATATGATCAGTGGCGGCTCGTACATAGGGGCCACAGGGGCCGGGCCCCACTAAAAATTTGACAAATAATATGTGAATTTCTAAAGAGAAACCCTATATTAAATATCAAAATGTTTACATGCATGCCAAGATAACAATTAACTGAAAAGCAACAAGAAATTTAGGTAGTCTATAAATGGAACTTTTTGACATTACAATAATTGTTTTGCTGGCCCCACCATTAATGAAAGCCACGAGCCGCCACTGGATATGATAATAGTAAAATTGAAATAAAAACTAGTAAGTGTGATAAATAAATGCTTTTAAATATTTCAACTTTTTTTAAAAGAATTAAAAGATAATGTGGTGGTTTAGAAACAGCTAAAATATAATTGCTTTTGATATAGACTTCATGTGTAATGTATAAGGTTTACTAGTTGTTAAGCTAAATTTTGATCTTTAAAATAATGTAATTTTTAACTAAAACTATAGTAAGTTGTCACATCTTTTATTTTATGCTTTTAATTTCCTTGTTTTGTATTAAAATTGATCTGGTTATTGCTTTTTTTAAGAGAAGGGTGCAGCATTAATTCATTTATATATTTTTTAAAATAACTTACCCAGGGCACATTCAAAATGACTCTCGTGACTGTGGATTAAACCTGCATTCTTCTTCCTAAAATTTTTGAGTCACTTTGAGTGATTTTGCTAATCAACTAACAAAAATGTTCTTGCTTTTATGACTAAAAGAAATATTACTAAAATAAAATTTTATTTAAAAAATTAGCAACAAAAAAACAAAAACAAACAATGACTCCATTTTAACTTTAGTATAGTTTCATACTATTTTGATGTTATTATCATTTAAAGTATTGAAAATTGTTATTAGTCAATTGTATTTTTAACTGTTTTTTTTTTTTAGAGAGAAAATGTATCAAAGAATGAAAATTTGTTGAAGACAAGTATAAAAAAGTGAAAGACATTTTTCCCCAAAATAGCTTGAGCTATTTTTATTAGGTAACATTATCCTAGGTTTTAAAGATTTTTTTTGTACTCTTAATTATTTATGATAAAGTAATTATAAACTCTATTAATGCTAGTTGCTAGTTATTTTACTCTTTAAAATTGTACATTTAAGTTGGTTTGTATTTACTGTTAATGTGTAAAATATTGTAGTACTCGTATATTTCCCTAATTCCAGTGTAAAAAATGAAAATATCGTTATGTGTCTTTTGATCGTGTGAATCGAAACACTATCTTAACATCTTAACAGAATTACGTCATTCATAATTAAAAGAACGTGACTCATTTTCGAAATGATATAAAATTTAATAACAAAACGAAAATGACGAAATCGTTCGTCTGCAAATAAAAGAAATAAATAATAACACGACTCAAAGCTAAACACTACTAAGCTTACTAAGTCTGAACACAACTGTACAGGCAAATGACAAGGCAAAACACAACTGTACAACAAACCCCATTGTTACGTAATAGTACGAACTATCAAGCATTTGTACATCCCCCCCAAGTTCGTACTATTCCGGCCAGGTATAGTTACGTAGTTGATCCCTTGATCACCCATTGACCAGAGGTCGGATCCAATTCGACAGCAGGTCGTCGTAGGCGAGAGGACCGTCTAGGGATCATTGATTTGTTGTTTTCGTGGGTGTCAGGGTCAGTCTCCTGCGAATTAGTGTCCGTCACAAATGTGGAGTGTGTGGTTGTAGGTACGACATCATGGACGTCTTGTGGTTGCCCATGATCTATGGCCTCAGATGAAGTTGCATCAGCAACGTGGGTGGACGTGGAGGGTGGGTATTGAACGTGCGTTTCATGTTGGGGGGGCACTGTTGGTGGTGAAGAAGTTTGCTGGGACTCGGCAACATCAGGTATTATACGAAGGAATCGTCGATTGCGCCTGGTTATACGACCGGATCCTCCCACTTTAACATTATATTGGCCGAAGTCCAATGCTTCGACTCGAACTCGAAGGACATCTTCTTTAGCTCGCCATGCTTCGCGCCAAGTACGACGAATAAAGCGATTAGAAAAAGTAGCAAGTCGATTAACGAACGAAAAAGCGTCTCGCAAAGGGTGACCAAAGACGATTTCAGCTGGGGATAAATCGCAGTCAGGATCCGGGGTATTACGCAGTTGCAACAGGGCGCGCAGAAACGAATCATTGTTCAAATCCCCATTAGGGCTAATATTGGACATGAGAAGTCTTTTAGCGGCTTTGACTGCAACCTCCGCGCGGCCGTTAGATTGGGGGAAGTAGGCGGAAGAAACACGGTGTTTAATGTCCCACTTGCGCATAAAATCCTGTGTGATAAAGGCAGTAAACTCTGGGCCACCATCTGAGGAAATTTCTTCAGGCACTCCAAAAGTGGCAAAGTATGATCGAAGGAGGCGAACAAGTGCATTTGCGCCAGTGACGGTGGTCCCAGCTGGTGTACCAAACACATCTGACCAACCGGACAATCTGTCTCCAACGATCAAGAAGTGCCGTCCTGCGTAATCAAAATAATCCGCAAAAATTTTTTCGAAGGGCGTGGTAGGTGGGTGGGAGGGCAACGGGGGGTTGCGGCTTGCGACGGCGCATTTCGGTTGCAATGAGCACAAGAATCGCGAATATTGTGAATATCTTGAGTCATCCCCGGCCAGAAAACGGTTGCTCGCGCACGCCGTTTCATGGCCGACACCCCTTGATGGGCGGCGTGCAATGTGCGTAATACTTGATAGCGGAGTTGCGGCGGAATCACAACACGATCATTGTATAAAATAACGCCGTCAGATATATAAAACCCATCGCGATATGGGAGGTATTGACGAATATCTCCTTCCGGCGGTAAGTTTACATCAAAGTTTGATTGTATGGCAGACAGTAGGTCATTGAGTGCAGCGTCACTGGCAGTGTGCCGGGCAATTTCATCCCAGTTTAAAGTCAACTGATCACGCGTATTTTGCCGCACCGAAGCAAGAAGGGCTTCTTCGAGAGAGTCTATAGAATCACGCTCGGCACCCGAAATGGTAGCAAAAAATTCTGATGTGGCTGGGTGTCGCGATGCAGCGTCCGCAGCAATATTAGTCGACCCCGGCAAGTGTGCAATGTCAAAACGCCACATTAGAGTGCGCTGCTTTAATCGGAAAAGCCGGGTATTGCTGATTTCATCTAGAGTTCGATCCCCGAAAATTTTCGTTAGCGGCTTGTGGTCGGTAACAACTACTAAATTATCGCAGCCCTGCGTAAAGTATTTAGTCTGCTCGAGTCCCCAAGCTACAGCTAGGGCTTCTCCTTCAATAGGGGCGTAACGTTGTTCAGCCGACGAGAGAAAGCGAGAGCCTGCGAGAGTTACTCGCCATCCATTGGCACAGCAATCTGGAAGAGTGGACGGGCATGCACAGTGTTTTTGAAGCAGGAAGTATCCGATGCATCGATTTGACCAGTCCGGCCTTAGGCAAGTACGTCGAGTCGGATCGAAAATTTCTACGCCGTGACGTATGGCGTCAATGATAGCATCTTTCGAACGCGCAAATGCTTTATCAAGATTGTCATTCCACTCGAACTTACGTTTCGGACTGAGAAACGGCTTGAATGGAGCCATCAAGTCTCGAATTTTGGCGTAATTGGCCACTTGATTAATGAGACCAAACCAACTTCTTATATCCTTGATGTTCTTAGGCGTAGGAAACTGTTGAATCGCATTCAAGTACTTGGGCAGGGGTTCTACACATGATTCAGAAATGCGGAATCCTGCAAAGTCAACTGACCGTTGGGCAAATTGAAATTTGCTGGGGTTGAGAACGATACCAGAGCGGCCCACGAGAGTAAGAAATTGGATGGTGCGCCACCAATGTTCCTCTAGGTTCTCGTCAAAAAACACGGGTCATCCACACATCGCTCCTTTCGCATAAAATCAGACAACATAGCGGCGAAGCGACGATTGTAGCCATCTCCCGAAGAAAGGAAACCTTGTGGTGCCCTTGTATATCGCCAGCGTCCAAATGGTGTAATGAAGGTGGTAAGATGACGGTCTGACTCGCGTAGTGGAACGCTATGGTATCCATTCCAAGCGTCGGTCACACTTTTCCAAGTATTACTTGGTACACGACGGGCTAGCTTGAAGGGTGTTTCCGACGCGAATGTTTCCCGACGACAGAATTTGTTCAGCGGCGATAAGTCTACAGTCCGTCGGGGTGTACCGTCATGTTTTCTGGTAATCACCATGCGATGGCACCATTGAGTAGGCTCTCCGTGCGGGACTTTTTCGAGAATTCCTAGGGCTTCATCCCGAAGGAGGTCTGCATGGACCTGTTGTTGCCAATGTAGAGGAATAGAAGCCGGGTTATGGAACGCTCTTGGTTTCGCTGAGGGGCTGACATGGATTTCGATGGGTGGTCCCGCCATGCAATGAAGAGGGCGATGCGGGCATGTGTTAAATGTGGAGGAAGTGTATCGCTCCAGTAGCCAAGTTTTCATTCGATCATTATTTTCGGGAGTACAGCGAAATGGTAGCGAACGTGGGGGTGGTGGCACGGCAGTACGTTGAGGGCAGGTGCAAGAATGATTTTGATCGCCTGGTGAGGCGCAGCCACCAGTAACAGTGCGCGTGAGGTGCGCATTAGTGATGGCAGCAGGTTCACCAGCGCATTCCTGCGTCTCAGCATAAGCATGTTCTCCCAATGATGGAAAACTGGGTGATAGGACCCCCAGGGTCGACAGTGTTCCGTGCGATAAAAAGAGGGTCTGAATGTCGGCGCTAATGTAGACCATGGCCCGGCATTGCACGACATAACCGTGACACGACAGTCCTTCAATGATGGCGAAGAACGCTCCCACAATTGATATGGAGGAATGATTGGCGGCCACCAGGTTGGATGCAGGGGTCAGGATGTCAGATGGGAAGCCATACTTTACAAATTCGTCCAGAGACCATACATTCACTTGGGCGCCGGTGTCAGCGATGGCGGTAACATTAGTAGCACGGACTGATGTAGATTCGCCATGAGCCTGAGCGCGATCGACTGAAATCGTTACCTGGACCTTGGGGTGCTCTCTCATACGTGCTGTTGCCCACTGTCCATCTTTGAATATATAATGGGGGGCTTGCATGGTGGCATTTCTATGTACTGCAGACAGAGGCGTGTTGCACTTGTTTGGCCTGTGCCTCGAGACTGGCCTGTGATTTGTTCTTATCGAACTCAACTGAGGGTCAGCAGGCGACGTGACTTCAAGAGTTTGTAGACCTGTTTCCGGTGGTGAAGGACCCACTTTATGAGTGAGTTGGCGTCTTCGGCGTTTCTGTGACCGGTAGCATTCAATACACAAGGTATAAGGTTTGGTATTCCAACCACGAGGTCCTTTTTTGTAGAGCTGAAAAAGTTGCTGGCAGAGAGGACAACGCGACTGTTTTGACCGATCAGGTAAATTGTGGGATTCCCTGCATGGGGTTGCATTACGACATGCTCTGTGGTCTGCGTCATGTAGGCGGCGAACGGCTGACACAGATGTGACCTCGGTCGGGGGACGGCGTTGCGAGCCATTTCTTTGCTTTCAACAAGGGCAACGATCTCGTTGACGGCGCGTGTGAGTATATCCGCGCCGCCAAGAATTTCCCGGCGAATCTCATCGTCAGCAATGCCATTCAGCAAAGTATCCCGAATCATGTGGTCCGTATAATTGATTTTTAAACCACAAGTACAATCAATTGTGTGATGCACAAGTGAATGCACATGTGTCTGCTTTGCCGCGCACTCTCGCTGCAAATGCGCGAAAAGGTTCGTCTCTCAGTTGGCGCATCTGCATGAGATCAGATCGCAAGACGCCAGTAGCTACTGGGATAACTGCAAGTCGACGCATGGCGGATAGTAACTTTTGCAAAGGCTTAGAGACAATCTCTGCATCTGATTTTAACGAACTATCTCCTAAGCTCTGACTGGCACACTGAAAGAGTTGCGCGGTGGCTGAAGCTTCGTTGATGCCTGATCCTTGCCTAAACATTTGCCAGCGGCGAGTGAATACGTTCCACGCTTCTAAAGACACGCCTACGTCAATGCTGGGTCTTGTTAGTTTTGGTCCCTCTGAGGGAGCGCGAATGGAATTAGGCCCAGGAGTAGCATGACTAAATGCGTGGCTCTGTAAAATAGCGCAAGCTACGGCTTCTGGTGCGTCTTCGGATTGAAAAGCGCAACCCGGGTACGCACAATCTATAACAACCGTTTTAACAAAAATTAACTAGCCTTAACGATTTCGTCATAAAAGAACGTGACTCATTTTCGAAATGATATAAAATTTAATAACAAAACGAAAATGACGAAATCGTTCGTCTGCAAATAAAAGAAATAAATAATAACACGACTCAAAGCTAAACACTACTAAGCTTACTAAGTCTGAACACAACTATACAGGCAAATGACAAGGCAAAACACAACTGTACAACAAACCCCATTGTTACGTAATAGTACGAACTATCAAGCATTTGTACAATAATGTTTTTTTAAGAAACGAGAAAGCTGATTCTTTACATAACTTGATCTGCTCCTTGCGAAATTTTTAACAACAGGACACTTTTCAGTAGAATTTTTTCAAGACAATACAATTGGAAATTTCTCTTTATATTAACAAGTCCCGATAGCAAATCAATGACTGTGATGCTATTAGTTCATGTATTTTTCCTGAAAAAGTTGCAATAAGATTTTATTTGCTTTTTTGTAATTTCACTTTTTATTGTTTAAACAGATTTCAAAAAATACCACACCGAGATGTTGTCGTCGTTTATACAGGCATCCTTTTCTGGTCAAACGCAAACAGTTATCCTTGTACTGCCCCACGCCGCTGTACTTTCTTTGGTAAGCCAGCATCGAGTTTCGTCATCCAAAGCCCTCAGACCTCGTGCTCCATGCAAGCAAGATGAACGATCAAGACGATTAATACTGTAATAAAGCATTTCAGTCCTTGTCAAAAATGCCTTGCTGTTAAAAATCCGAACGATGGTTTAGACTATGCTTGTTTTTTATTTTATATGTTCTTTTTTGTGCGTTTTTTTATTCGTTTTCCTTTACTAAAAGTTAATATTTTCATTAAAATTTGGTTTATTGTAAAAAAGAAGCGAGACATATCATTATAGTAGCAGCACAATTACAATGTTTTATGAATAAATACAAGTACCATTTGATTAACATGCATATTAATTTACCGTATGTCAATATGCATATTAGTTAATAGACGCTAATTTCCAAAATACTGCAAAATCAATCTTTGTCGAACTGCTCTGCCGTGTAATGAAGATGAGATGGAATTTTCGGAATCTAATTCTGAAACAATATTAAAATCTTCCAATAAAGGACTAGCTTCGTTTCCATGTAAAGCGAAGTTGTGCAAGCAAGATGTAGCCACTATTATTACTAAAAAATTGTTTAAACGTGTTCTTAAATGTATTCGAAGACAGCAAAATCTTTGTTTCAATAAGCCAAAAGCTTGCTCGATACGAACTCTTTTTTAATGTGACTTTTGTTGTAAGCTTTTTCAGCATTGGTAACAGGATAAAGAAGTGGGGTCATTAAGTAACGTTTGCATAGATACCCGTTGTCCCCCAAAAGTAAACCATCCACTTCATTATTTTCAAACCGATCTCTTATTACACTATTTTCAAAAATTCTGGAGTCATGTGTTGAGCCACACCACCGGGCGACAACATTTGTAAAATAACGATTTGCGTTACATATTGCTTGCACATTTATAGAGAAAAAGCCTTTTCTGTTGCGGTAAACTTCGGCATTATCTCCTGGAGAAACAATCGGTATATGTGTGCAATCCATTGCACCCAGAACTGAAGGAAAACCGGCAATGTTATAAAAATCTTGTTTAAATGTTGAAAGATTTAATGGGAAAGTCATAAAGCACGACTTTCGGCGAGCTATACATCTTGAAATGCGTTGCACTATTCTTCATACTGTACTTTGGTGAACCCACATTAAGTCACCGTCTGTCATTTGAATATGACCAGTTGCATAAAATCGAAGAGTCATAATTAGCTGCTGAATTGCTGGTACAGGATTTCCTATCAATGCTAAGGTTGATTCGTTTTTTATTATATCAAAAAGAGTCAAAACACTTTCTCTGAAAAACGGTATCTCGACAAGAATTCATCATTTTCGTAATATTCTAAAGGGTTTGGTTTGTCTTTTAAAATTCGCTTTAGGCCTTCTTCCAACACTTCTAGCACTTTTGAAACGTAGTTCTGTTTGGCATTTTGTTCGAGAAGAACAGCTCTATGCTTTAGTTACTTTAAAATTACTAAAATTGTTCTTAATTCAGTTATCGGTATCAAAGTTTTTCTATTAGTTTTAAAAAAGAATGGCTTCCAATTTTTTTACAAAATTTTTTCTTCTGCAGCTTAGTATTGTCGCCATGGTATCAACGGTAGTCATAGCTAGCGATTGCCTAGTATACGTAAGTTTGTATGACTTAAACCTCGATTAGTAAATCCGAGTTTAATATCAGTTTCTGCAAGAGACTTAAGCCAATGACTTGGGAGTCCTTGGGAAAGACACTTTACGGCACATTCCCCTGCTTGGTGGTCTTGACAAGATTATAGTCATATCTCTATTAAATTACAAGCGGACAGCAATATCTTGGTATCTCCGGAAGCAAGTCGGGGTAATTGCCTAGCCTATGTATTAGCGCCTCCATCGCTTTCCTGCGAGTCAGGAGGATAAATATAGAGATAAAATAAAATAAAAATAAAAAAATAAACCTAAACTAGGATTTATTAATCCGGGATTAAGACTTAAGCTCGGCTTAGTTAAGTCGAGTTTCTGCATACCACCCTAAGTCTTTGAGACTTCAACCAAGAACTCCAAAACTGCTGCTTTTGGTTGCTTCACAAAAGGAAAAGTGAACACAAAATTGCAAACAAGATAAGACAACACCAAGTGACCACGTTAGAGAAAAAAACTAGGCTATGTCTAGGATGAAATTAACTAATAAATTACTGCTTATAACAAAAGACGCCGGGCGCTAAACACGAAAATTAGGACTCGGAGAGAAAAAGAATTATTTTTTATTTATTTTATCTCTATATTTATCCTCCTGATTCGTAGGAAGATTCACCCTCCTAACCCCCGCTGCGTACGACTATGCTTTGTTTTGCAACGTTATTTTAAAAAGTTAAAAAATTACCTACCTTTAAAAATAATAAAGTAACTAAAGCATTTTAAAAAGTTTTATTATAATATATTATTATAAATTTATTATAAAAATTATACTTTTTATTATAAAAATAATTATAAAAATTATACATAAAAAATTTTTAAATAATTGCTTTAAGATTGCAGCCTGTAGAGCATTTTATATGTCTTTTAAACCTAAACATGCCAGACTCAACAGTTGAAGTATTACACTTCAGGTCTACCGCAATGCAATGGTGAATTAAATTTCTATTATATGTAGGTTGTAGAATTAATAAACAACAACATATTCATGTTCTTAAACTTGGCCTCAAGAAACTATGGGGGTCTAAACTTTTTATAAGCAATCCGTAAACACCAAATAGATTTAAAAACAACACAAAAAGCAAAAAAAGTATTTATAATCTAATTTAGTAAATACTTTTTGCTTCTTGTGTTGTTTTTAAATTTTGTACAATTGCCGAAGAAAAAATTAATTAAATACATATAGGGGAGAGTGGGGTCCGGATGGACACTGGGTACAGTCGGACATTGTAATTTGAAAAAAAGTTGAAAACTCTGAAACTTCAAACTGCAGACATAAATATATTTCACCACAGAGCATTCACTCTTGTTAGTTGAAGAAACTAATTATTGTAAAATAAATGTGGTAGATGAATTTTAGTTTTTAGCGTAGGTAAGTAATTTTGGAAAGGGTATAGTTGAACCTGTTTTTACCTTAGCTTTAATTTAAATTCTTCTCACTGTTGATACATTTTAGAACTTGGTTTATTAGCTATCTTATATCATAAAATAATTTGAAGTAACTTTTAAGTTTTTGCCACCATCTTGAAAAATAAAAAAAATTCTGGTTGAGGCACACTCTGACATTTGGGGGAACAGCCAGACACTGTCCGACTGTGCCCTTTGATGATTATACTTCCCTTTGATGATGCCTATTTCGTTTGATTTATCAACAACTAGTAATTAGTCTTAACATTATAACTAATTTTATTAAAGTTTATAAAAACAATTTTTAAGTTACATATGATCCATAAATTGTAAAAATTTTTTCTTAGTTTTGATAATATTTATTATTTTATAATAATTTATGAAAATTATGTAAGAAATAGACAAAGGAAATCTACCATTGGTATGTTTTCCGAAGAAAAAGCTATGACTCCAACGAATATCATAGCTGGGTTTAAAAAGACTGGCATATTCCCCTTAGATGAACACATTTTTAATGAATGCTATTTTTTACCCAGTCTGGTCACTGATCAACCTAATGATGCATCAAAAAGCAGCAGACATTCGGAAGAAAATGAAAGCTTTCACAATGTTGATTTTCAGCTGGAAAATTTAGAGTCGCTCAATGAGTACGTTGAGATCCAAAATCTGGAAACATTCCAAAATAATTTTTTATCTCCAAAACAAGTAATTGGTTATCCAAAAGCTTCCAGAAGAAAAAAAGACACTAGAGAAGAAAAAAGGTTGTAGCATGATTTTAACTGACACACCCCAAAAAAAGCTTTTAAAAAGTTGTAACAAAGTTCAGAAAGCATCGAAACGGAAAGCTAAAAACACTAAAAAACGTCTGTATAGCAACGAAAGTTCAAACATTGATGAGATACAGATTCTTCTGTTAGATCATTCATCTGACAACTTTTCAGACCCTTGTGATGTTGAAAAAATCTCCTTGTCCCAGACTGCACTAATGAGCCTGCAATAGGTGACTGTGTACACTAGTTGAATTTAAAACATTTCCAAGAAAATATTATGTTAATCAGATCTGACCAAAAACAAGGATTTTGAAGGCGATTATGAAATTTCTTACATGCGGAAGAAACGCAATGTTACAGAGTTTTTCTTTCCTGAGTTCACTGATTTGGCTTCAGTAAAGGAAAAAGACATTAGGGCTGTTTTGCCTGCACCCACGGAATTTGGATCGACTAGTCGTCAAAGATCTTCATTGAAATTCGATTATGACGTTTTTTTCTTCAATGTACTTTAATAGTTAATCAACGTTTTCTGCTCAGCACCTTTCATGCTTGTTATTCAATGTATGTTACTAATGTATAAATAATTTTCAAAGAAATTCTGATCTATTTTAATACATAGACACGCTTTTGCATTTTCATTTTCGGCGCGCTTTTTCGTTTTCTGCTGCTGCAGTAAAATTTTTGATTGTTTTTTTTTCATTGTTTGGAGAATGCAAGCACAAATCATGCTGTAATATTTTGCTTATTTTAATTCTTCTTTTGCCTTGTCCGATTGTGCCCTATGCTTAATTCGATTGTGCCCCATACATTGGGCACAGTTGGACAGAAAAATCATTTTTTTAAATGTGCTCGTAAATTTTTTTGTGAGTTTAGATCTGTGAAAATACACTTGCATAGGATAGATTTAGTTGTATAAATTATACAAAAAAAATTTGGTCAGGATATAACTTGTAAAAAAAGCTCTGCAGCAAAAATTGTAATTTTTGTCCCACTGCACCCCACTCTCCCCTACTATATATTCAATAATGGCTTTAATAGGGTGCAAGCGGTGCGGTCGCACCGGGCAAATAAATCAAAAAGTGGCCCCCCCTACACAAGAAATTGCTCTATTTTTACAAAGGAGCACTAGGACGTTGATGACACATTAAAAAAAAAGAAAAAAATTTCTTAAAAAATGCTTCCATAACCTCCGTAATTGACGACATTGTTCACACTCTATACTATTACAATTCTAAGCGAACATACACATTGCATATTACTGCTACTGCGAAGTTGAAGACCTTTTTTTTGGAGAACATTAAGATTTTCGAAGCAAAATTGGAAAAGCTGAGATGAATTTGAAGTGAAGACTTTTTTTTAGAGAACACCATAATTTTTGCAGGAAAATTGAGAAATCGGGGATGAATTGAAAGTGAAGAATTTTTTTTAGACAACACCAAGATTTTCGGAGGAATATTTTTGGGAAGCCTGAGATGGATTTGAAGTGAAGACCTTTTTTTAGTGATGACTTTGCTTTCATTTACTAAAAACTGCTTCAGCTAGTTTTTTTCTTGGTACACTAAATAGTGGCGCCCCCCTTACTTTTTTTGCACCGGGCCCCCTTTTTCTAAGGCAACACTGTGTATATTACGTTTACAGAGAAAACATTGTCGTAACCTAAAGTACGGAATTTGCTCGTAATTGCAGAATTAAACTAGGTTACCTAACTGAATGCTGTTTGTAAAGATAATGCTTTTTTAAGCTAGTAAGTGATTTTGTTAATTTTATATAACATAAACTTATTGCGATCTAACATTATCAGTGGTGGGCACGGTACTTCTTAAAACTACCGCGGTACCGGTACTCGGTACTTTTGAATAATACGAATTAATGGTAATGACTAAAACTCTGTCATATATTGAATTTCATTTAACATTTAAAAATTGTATTTAAAAAAACGAAAACAATATTGTACGTATCCAACTGTTCACTTTCAAAAATTAATTACGCTTTGGATGTAAAAAACATGAGGTGAATATGTTTTTAATTTGATTTTTTGGATAAATTATGCCTTGGATATATGAAAGGCCTAATGAATACGTTGTCTTTTGCTTTGTTTTTTATGTTGAAAAAAGTTTGTCAAGAATCGTACTAATTTCCATATAACCTATTACAGAGGTTTAGCCAGAGTTATTCCCAAACTTTTTCGCCCACTGACCACTATTTGCAAATCTTTTTTATCATGGACCCAATCTTATGTCACATCAATTTTCTGCCCAATCAACGACGAAAGATAAAACAAATCCAAAAATAAATAACACAAAATCCGTTAAAAAATAAAAACTTATAAACAGGCATACCATATTTTCGTAGAGGCAAACCGGGACGCTTGTTTATAGACAAAAACTCGTCCCTAAAAAAGTGTTCTCTAAAAAAAAGGTCTTCACTTTGAATCTGTCTCGGATTTCATAGTATGGATTACTTTACCAAGTACAGTATATATGTTGACAAATTTTGTCATATCGTGGCGGACCCCTTGTGCGCTCATCACGGACCTTATTTTGGGAAACTCTGGTTTTGGTGATTTAGTAAAATTACTCAACCTTCGCTGGCCGTTAAATGTTATGGTAATTTTTTATATTTTTGCTTGTAAAGTAACAAAATCAGAATTTCATCAAGTCCCTTTCGAATTGGTGAGAATATGAAACCTGGTGTTTAGTGGTTTTTTGATTTTATGCGAAATATATCCATTTTTATAATTAGACAACTAGAATGTTCCTTGCAAATGCAATGCCTTCAGAAAATATTTACTACACTAAGATTAAGTCCTATAATTTCTGAAATAACATATTTAGCGCTTTCGGGGATTTGATATAATTGCACGCAAAAATGCTACTTTTTTCAAAGCTACAATGTCTTTTTTGCACAATAATTACTATACGCACATGATAATCACTCTTTTTTTGCACAACTGGTGCGGTGACCATGCACAATTATTTTGTACATGTTATAACGTATATAGTTTAGTTGCCGTCTTCCTATTTGCAACCTTTGCTCTATTTTGTTTTGAATTATAATCAATTGTTTTTTCGGATGCAAATAAAAACAAACTACTACTACTACTACTACTACTACTACTATTTTATTAGCATACAACGTCTAGGCCTTTCTATAAAACAATTTCTTGTTTTATTGAAAAAGCTGTGGATAGTAGACGGGCATTTATGTGCCATTATCTTAGTTTTCAACTGACAAATAGTTTTCAAAGAAAATCATGAAATCCGAAATTGATTTGTAGTGAAAATTTTTTTTTAGAAAGCAAGGGATGAAATTCAGAAAATTGGAAAAAGATTCAAATTGAAGACCTTTTTTTTGGAGATCGTTACGATTTTGTGACAAAAATTGGGGTGTTTTATTTATTTGGTCCGCCAACATTTTTAATGAGCCAAAATGGCCCTCGGATCAAAAAAGGTTGGACGTCCCTAGGTTAGCGTATAAAAATGCACTAGTCATAAAATCCTTCCGCAGTGAGTGGTAACTCTATTTAGACTGGGCTTTTAAGAAAATTTGTACCACTGAAAGGGGAGGCGAAGCGGAAAGTGCCCGCGCTCTTTTGGTGCTTATATTTCGGCAATTAGTAGCCCTAAAAGTGGCATTCAAGGTTGTATAAAAAAGATTTTTTATACTCTTTCGATAGAGGTACGTACTGTAAATGTTGTAATAAAATACTATTTCGGATTGAAAAAGCGAGTTTTCGAAAGGTAGTCAACTTTCGTAAATTGGCCGAAAAGCAGAGATTGGTTTCAGAAAGTTAACGACTTCGGCGGTTTGATTGATCTTATGATTAAAAGTAAAATTATTTCACAGTTGTAATCCCCTAAGGGAGGTTACTGCAGTTCACAGAAAAAGAAACTCTATTTTAACAAATTCTGATTTCCTTATTAAAACACTTCGATCTTAGCCACAACGAATGTTTTCAAAATTCACTGGACTTTTTAAACAATTTTGGAAATGAACTTATCATACAATAAAAAGAAAAGCAATTCATTCCAAAAAAAATTGAAATTTTAAGTGTCACATTGTGCTTTTTTTATAATTATTGCAAAATGTTACAATAAGCTTAATTTAAAAAATTAAGTTAGGATTGATTACTTTGATGAAATTAATTTTTTTGAATTTTTGCAAGCTTTTTTCTTTTTTAGTAGGTTAGTCTAGCCTACATCATATAATATTTTATAGTCGAACTTGACTAATGCTCTAGCGTATATTTTTTGATTTTAAATTTATTGTACATTGAATTATTTACATTTCGTCAGAGTAGGATTGCCCAACCCGATACTCGCAAAGTCTATTGTTGAAGCCCGCCAAAGAATTTGTGATTATTTAATCGATCAAATTATTGTGTTGCTTTGAATCAATTTAATGACGCGCAGAAAACTCGAAATGTTTAATTTTTGTCTCAGTAGAGATTTTTCGCTTTATATAAGAATAAAACACGTAGGTATATTAAACTGGTGACCTTTTTTGTTTGGTCATTAACTAAATTTGTGGTCCGAATTCCTGTTATCAAGAAGGTTCATTCAAAAATAATACATTAAAATTAAGTAAAGACAAAAAAGAAGATACTGTGATTTTTGCACCGATTGCGACCCGCAATAAACTTTTCGACAAAAGTTGGACAATAATGGTTAAAAGATTAAGCATCCCTGCGTCAGAGTATAAACTAAACTAACATTTTCCGAAACAGTCTTTATCATTGAAATGAATTTCTACCGAGAGTAATTTTGGATTTTAATATTGATTTGATCATAACTTACGACGCCGACATTTTTTTTCTTTCAGAATTATTTAATTTATAGTACGAATTTTGACATCAGAATAAAAAGATAAAATATCTGTACAATCAATTAATGATATTGCATTCAAGTATAGCACAATATATATTCTATTCAAATGTCTTTTGATCTTGTTTGCGTAAATGTTCGATACAGTCCCCAGCATAGGACGGGAATCCTTTGATAATTTTTGATTACCTCAAGCAAACTGCAACAAATATTTCTTAAAATTTCACTTTTTAAATGAATCTATATAGTTCGGTTTTTTGGTCATTTTCATTACACGCTCAGTGCAACAAAGAAAAGTAGGTTATTCCATTTAGAATTATTTCTAACATAAACTTACAGGGAGAAAAAATGAACGCACACCTATCTAGATATTATACTGTACAGAAAATAAGATATAAAAATGAAATAGTTATTCACACCAAGTCATTTACGCTAAATTTTAATACCGGTGCGAAATGCTATAAAATAATTTCCACTGCTTGTTCTTGTTGCAAGCAAAAACATAAGAAAAAGTTGGAGTAGGGATCTTTTAACTGTGCTACATTTGATGTGTCATCTGCTTAAATAAAAACAAATCAAATAACTTCTGTTGGTGCGTTTTCCGTTAAGTTCCATATTAAAACTTAAAAACGATTATGTTATTTTTTGTGGTAAC
>OY796891.1:1227573-1256961 GCA_963680785.1 Diplosoma virens
TAGAATTTTATTGGTTGATTTCAATTCAGAAACCTGTTTTTATTCTGTTAAAATTTGTCAAAAATTGGAGTTTAAATAAAGTTTCACAAAAAAAGCACTGACATTGGATATGTACAGTATACGTATAAAGGTCGAATGACATAGACCAGCGGTCGCCAATCTGTGGTCCACGGACCACTGGTGGTCCGTGAAAATATTTAGGTTGTCCGTGGAAAAAAATGGGTCATTATTTATATTCCATGAACATTCAGAATACCGTAAATTCCGGCGTATAAGTCGATTTGGCGTATAAGTCGAGGTTTATAAGTTTGGCCCAAAAATCCCGATTTTAATATGTACCTGTCGTATAAGTCGACCCCCTTCCCTGGCTCAAATCGCTTGCTAGAAATATTTCAGTCGGCATAAGAGGCGAGGCGTAGTTAAGGAAATCAGCAGACTTCGGCAGACGATGTTGTTCTCAAGAATTCAAATTATTCACTGTGACGTAGCAGGTTTGCTTGATCATTCTACACCGCATGTTAATTTTGCTGACTCATCTTGCACTTCGTCGCGCTTTTACTCATGTATCGTTTCGTTGCCAAGGTAAAGTGTGAATTCTGCATTGATTGGTAAAATGACAAGCTTGTTTGACTAATACCGGTAAGAATTTTAATAAAAGAATTTATTTCAGACAAATTTATAAATATTGTAATTATAAAAAAATAGTATATTTCAATTTTGATGTTTGCTTTTGAGAACATACGTAATAAAGGTGTAACGGCAACAGTTTTGTTGAATCTGAATTCACGCCATGAAAAACGTCACCGCCGTATAAGTCGAGGATGGATTTTTGTACTTAAAATTCAGTGTCAAATTTTCGACTTATACGCCGGAATTTACGGTAAGAAAAAAATTAACAAAACTTATCATAAACTACAATTTTTTAAGCAACTTTTATTAGCAAAATTCCTTCGGAATGAGTGACTCTGCTACGCGTTCTCTAGCTCTTGCATAGTAACACTGGCGCTGACCATGCGGTCACGTTCCTTATAAAGGAAGGAATCGAAGATTCGGGATATATACTGTCTGTTTGAACACAGTAAAAAATTGGCCATAACTTTGTAACCGCTTAAACAGGTACAGCTTTCATATTTCACATAAGTATTTCTTGAGACAAGACCTTTCAGTCGGCATGATAATTTTGGCCCGGTGACCTTGACCTTGCTTTCATACGTGGCATCAGTGTTTTACAAATACAGTTTGTTCTTTCCTAACATCAAATATACATAAACTGAGCATTGGCATACGCATCAGATGCATAAGTATTCATAAGTATTCATAAGATATATATTCATAAGTACTCGTATCCGAAACCTTATACATTTTAATTGGGGCGTAGCCTTCCTCTTACAATTACAAAGTTGGCGTTCCCTGGACTAGCCTATTTGTTAGAGGTTAGCTGTCCAGCTTAAAAACAAATGGGAAGTTTTTAGCCTGCATTATTCATTATATATATATACATATCCCGAAGGACTCTAATTCTGATAGAGTAACAAATTGTTGGTGTATCTGTAACTTATAAGTGGAGCTTACCAAAGACAAAACGTACTGTTATTCCAAATTAATAATTCTTCTTCTTTTCCAGATTCAAATATAATAGGTAATAGACCCATAATGAGTGAAAAAAAGCAAGTGAATATTTTGCACTTCTTTAGTAAAACTAAAGATAAAATAATTAATGAAAATAGTAATACTTCACTTAATAGTGAGCATATCAATGAATCAGAACATCCACAATCCTCATCAGGCAGCATTAGAAAGAAGATTCAAATTGGAGGCGAAAAGAAAAAACGCAAAATATCAAGAAAATATCATTCAGTCTACCTGAAATTTGGATTTATTGAAGAACCTGGTAGTGAGCTAGACCCAAGGCCTCTTTGTATTATTTGTTGTGAGAGTTTATCTAATGATGCCATGAAACCGTCAAAACTTGAAAGACATTTGCAATCAAAACACCCAGATTTAGCTGAGAAACCACTTGAATATTTCCAAAGAATGCATGAAGGTATGAAAAAGCAAATAGGTGCTTTAAAAAATATGGTTGTTGAAGATAAGCCCCTATTAATGGCTTCCTACTTGATAGCACTTCAAATTGCGAAAAATAAAAAGCCATACACGATTGGTCAAGATCTAATCAAACCTTGCATGTTACAAGCCTGTGAAGCAGTTTTGGGAAAACAAGCTGTTCAAAGACTGAATTTTATTCCTATGTCTGCTAACACTGTTAAGCGCAGAATTGAAGAAATGGCTGAAGATATTGAAAATCAAGTTATAAAAATGGTAAAAAATTCACCATTTTATTCAATTCAACTTGATGAATCTACAGATGTAAGTAACAAGGCACTTCTCCTTTGTTTTGTGAGGGTTGAGTGTGAAGGAGAATTACAGGAAGAACTTCTATGCTCGCTTAACTTGCCAGGTAAAACAACTAGCTTTGAGATTTTTAAAGCACTTGACAGGTATTTCGTGGAACACAAAATTGAATGGAAAAAATGTATTGGCATATGTGTAGACGGTGCTGCAAACATGGCTGGACATCGCTCAGGAGTTGTTGCAAGGGTAAAAAATGTTAGTCACCCAGACATTCTGTCTACACATTGCATTAGGGTGTTTCACAATTATTGAAACAAAGCGATTGGGCACAAATTCAGGATTTTAAATGATAACACGATGATGATTACATTTATTGAAAGGTGAAAGGATAACATTTTATAATCTGAAACTGTTTATCTTCAAATCAGAAATAATATGTCAAGAAGATTCCTAGACTACATGCTCCAGATGTCCACCGTTTTGTCGAAGGCATTCTTGAATGCGGCGTGCAAAGTTGTTGATAACACGATCACATTCCTCCTGTGTAATGGTCTGAATTTTCTCGGTAATGGCTGCTTTCAAAGCTGCAATAGTTAGTGGGTTATCTTGGTAAATGTTGTCCTTGAGGAACCCCCACAAGAAGAAATCTGGAGGATTCAGGTCAGGCGAGTGAGGTGCCCATTCCACTTCAGCTTTGCGGCTGATGAGACGCTTTCCAAACTTTTCACGGAGCCAAGCCATGGTGACATTAGCAGTGTGAGGAGGGGCACCATCTTGCTGGAACCACTGTTCTTTCTCATCAAGGTCCTCACGCTTATTGAGCTCTCCCCAAAACTGCTCAAGCACTGGAACGTAGCGGTCTTTTGTCACGGTTACTGCAATACCGTGATCATCTTCAAAGAAAAATGGTCCGATGATACCATGCTTGGAAATGGCAACCCATGCTGTGCATTTTTTTAAATGCAAAGGGCGTCCAACGACTCTGTGAGGGTTCTCACTTCCCCAAAACACCCAGTTTTTAGAGTTAACGTGACCATTCAAAAGGAAGTGGGCTTCATCTGAAAACCAGACATCATTCAAGAATTCCTCGTTATTGTCTATCATTTCCGAAAACCACTGGCACATTGCTACCCTCTTTTCCTTATCAGTCTCGGTTAGTTCATGCTTTATGTGGATCCGGTATGGATAAAGTTGTAGATCCTTAACCAGCATGCGCCTTACAGAAGAGACAGAAATGCCAAGTTCTTGGCTCCTTCGACGAAGAGATTTGCTCGGACTCCGACCGACTGACTGTTGAACCCTGCTGACATTGTCGGGGGTGCAGATTGTTATTGGAGGCCCTGAGGGCGATGAGCCCGCTACCGTACGATCTCCACAAGTGCCATGAGCTTCAAACTTCTTGACCAACTTGAAAATCTGACTCCTGTTTGGAAATTGGTTGAAGCTGAACTTCCTTCTGAACCTTGCTTGAACAATCCGGAAAGACTTCGTTTCGTAATATGTCTTTACACAAAAGATCTTCTGCTCCATCGACCAAGGCATAATTAGGCTATTTTTTGTTTAACGTATAAAAATGTTAACAATTTTGCTATGACAATCTAAAAACAGAAAAAGAATAAGGTCATTGGTAAAGGTTTTATAAGCTGCTGCTTTGTTTCAATAATTGTGAAACACCCTTTACATCGTGAGCAGCTTGTGGCAAAAAAAATGTCCCCAGAACTACACGAAGTATTATCAAATGTTATTAAAATCGTAAATGAAATTCGACACAAAGCACTCAATTCTCGAATATTTGAAATGCTCTGCGAAGAAATGGGTTCCCAGTATACTCAGCTTCTTCTTCACGCTGAGGTAAGATGGCTATCGAGGGGCAAAATACTGACCCGACTGTTCGTCCTGCGTGAAGAAATTAAGTTATTTTTTCAGCAGCAGAATAATCAGAAATTTCAAGAACTCTTATCCGACGATGAGTGGGTAGCCAAGCTTGCATACCTGGCAGATATTTTTTCTCTATTAAATGAACTAAACATATCTTTGCAAGGACAACTTAAGGACGTGTTTACATTACAAGGTAAAATAGATGCTTTTCGAAAGAAAATATCACTGTGGCAAACGCGGTTGGCAGAAGGAGATCTACAAATGTTTATAAATTTTGATGAATATATGGGAGAGAAAGATCTCAACAGGCAAGTGGTATTCATTATTCAACAGCACTTACAGTCACTGACAGAATATTTTGATTTGTATTACCCAAGTGAAGAAGATCCTAGGCCTGGAAATATGTGGATAATAGATCCATTTGTAGCTAACATCGAAGAGAGCAAATTAAGCATAAAGGAAAAGGAAAGTCTCATCGATCTATCTTGCGATGACAGTCTCAAAGCTAAATTCAAGTCATCTTTATCAAGAGCTCATTTTTGGCTCTCTGTCAAAAATGAATACCCATTACTGAATGAGAAAGCAATGAAAATTTTGATTCAATTTTCAACAACATATTTGTGTGAAAAGGCATTTTCATCTGTGACAGTAATTAAAAATCGGTACCGCTCTCGGCTTGAAATAGAAGCAGCTCTCCGTCTTGCAGTGACATCATTGGAGCCGAATCTCAACATACTGATGTCAAATAGACAGCAACATCCATCACATTAAAAATGGGTAATATTTTACTAAACTTCAGTTTTTTTCTTTTCTTAATAATGACTATGTAACTTTTTTTTACCTTTAATGTGTGTATTTCTTAATGAAAAAAAAATAATACTTTTCTGATTGTTATTGTATAAATATATTTACACTACGGTACAGCACCTTTTTTTCTAAATCCATATTAGTGGTCCACCAAATAAAAAATTATATATTTAGTGGTCCATGAAGCTCTGAAGATTGGCGACCACTGACATAGACTGACGCTGGCGTATAAAAAAATGATACAATTAATTATATAATGTAAAACTTCAAGCGCATAAGTAATTAACGATCTTTCTTTAATTTAATCAAAACAAAACCTGATATTTAAACCTATAAGTTAAAACAATATTTTTTCAACCAATTCTAATTTTGTTTCTTTTTATGTGCACATTTAAACATGAATAAGATTGATGGAAAAAAATAAGACAAAATAAGCTTCATACAGAAATCCATTACTCGTTTTCAAGATTTAAATTTTTTGTTAATTTTTATCGTATTTCAACTCTATTTATCCTCCAGACTCGTACAAAAATGTTAATGGCCTATACCAAAGGCAACTTTTAAGCAATATCTTACCTGCTTGTTTAAGGCTATATACCAAGGGTGGCCAAACGGCGGCTCTTTGGGCCTTTGTGTGCGGCTCTTTGTTTACATTCCTGTTATAATCGAGCCCACAATTTTAGTTTGCATTATGCCAATCTCTTTTGCGCATTTGTTCTGTTTACTCCCTTTCCTTTATTTCACTCAAGCATCGCCCGAATTCATTCATCATAATTACGCGCAGTAGTTGCTACCCGCAGACATTGCCTGAACCGAGTCAGTTAAACGCTGGTAGTTCTTAAATAAGGTCAGCGTTTCAAAATAATTCTAGTAAAAAATAAGCTCCGTAGTTAAAAACACAACAGTTCCTTGCTAATTCTTTCAGACTATTACCGATTCACCGCTTAGTTAGTCACTAGCCCTCTGCGATGTAAGCTGATCTACATATTGCTTTTAATGCAACAAACGATTGTAATTATTTTAATTATAACGTCATAATCTATCTAGATTTTAACATAATTGGTTGTGTGACTTTTCAAGTTAACATGAACTGCGCAACAGTTATCTTTGTCAGTCCAGATAAAATGAATAAGGCATTTCCATATAAAGGCTTTTAATTTTTTTTTTGATTTTCAGAAAGTGTTTAGCTTTTCAAAAAATAAATAAAAACTAGCTTTCACTGTTTGGTAAAAAAATGGCGCCAGCTAGACAAAAGAAAAAATATGAGGACGAGAAAAGAACCTTTAAGCCAGAGTGGGAAGGAGAATTTGCATTTACCGACAACGGAGGAAAGCCTTTATGTCTTGTCTGCCACGATTCTCTTAATCATTACAAAGCGAGTAAACATGAAACGTCATCACGAAACAAGACACAGCAACTTTTCTAATAACTATCCACTTAAGTCAGCATTAAGGAGGAGTAAGCTCACGGAGTTAAAATCGCTACTAAATTCTCAGCAGACTCTTATAAAAACGTTTAACAACGAAGTTGATACAACAAATTATATCATGGACTATTATATCATGACTTCATTATATCATGACTTCATTATATCATGGAATATCGCACGGGCTAAACATTCATATTCTGATGGTGAATTCGTTAAGAAAAATATTGCCGAGGATATTGCAGTGCTGGATCCTACTAACAGAAAATCGCAACGGTTATCATCGCAAACACCAGTTTCTCGACACACCGTAAGAAAGGAGGATCTCTCGGATCAGTGCTAATGTTAAAGACAAACTGCGAAGAGATTTGGCAAATGCCACTGCGTTCAGTTTAGCTCTGGACAAATCAACTGATGTAACAGATAACCCACAACTGGTTGTGTATGTTCGTTATGTTTCTTCTGATGTAGTCGTTAAAGAAGAATTGTTGGACTTAATTGCGTTAAAGGAAACAACTCGCGGCGTAGATATAAAAAAAGCGCTGGACAAAATCTTAATGAAGGCTGAGATTCCATTGAATAAGTTTGTCAGTGTGGCAACAGATGGAGCGCCTGCTATGATGGGAAGAAATGCAGGATTAATTGCACTTATAAAAAATGATTCTAGCTACCCAGATTTTCTTCCTATTCACTGCATTATTCACCGTGAAAATCTGATCTCAAGATATTTTAAATATGAAGATATCATGAAAACTGTACTTGAAATTGTTAATTTTATACGCAAACATAGCAAAACTCACCGACAATTTAGAAATTTTATTGAAGAACTGGAGCTCGAAGATAAACCTAATGATGTCTCTTTCTACTGCATATTAAGGGGGTTATCCACCAGCAACTTTTGTGCAGATTTGTCGAACTTTTAGACCCAATTATTGCCTTTCTTAAAGAAATTAAAAAGCCTTATCCTCAACTGGAAAATGATGACTGGATTCAAGATCTGATGTTTTTTACCGACATAATGCAGCATTTGAACACTTTGAATTTGGCACTCCAAGGTAAGGACAAGCTTCTTTCAGATCTTTCTCAAACAGTTTTTGGTTTTCAAAATAAAATCAGAATTTTCCAAAACGATTTATTGTCAAAAAAATTTAATCACTTTTCTAACCTCAGCAGATGGATAAATGCATTTCCTGACATTGAAATAAAAAACGAGAAACTAGAAGACTACAAAGACAAATTGCAAGGACTGCATGATCATTTCCAAGAAAGGTTTAACGATCTGCGAAAACTGAAGCCATGCTTTACTTTTTTTGTGAACGCATTTGAGGTTGATGTTATCACCAGTGGATGTCCTATCCCTAAACCTTTGTCATCAGATGCACCTGCCGTGGAACTTGAATTAGTGGATCTGCAGGAAGACCATACCTTAAAAATGGCCCACAAAACTCTGAATACATTGGAGTTCTGGACACAAGTTCCAGCAGCAAAATATCCAGAACTGAAAAAAACTACTCTCAGACTAATTTTAATCTTCAGTACTACATACTGTTGTGAGTCGTTTTATTCTATTATGAAGTTTGTGAAGTCGAAGCATCATGCGGCACTAACAAATCAACATGTAAAAGAACTACTGCGAACAGCTTTGACATGATATGAACCTAATTTTAAAGAACTTAAAGCACAAATGGAGATTAATAATCTTTAATGACGTGTGTTAGTAAATTAAAGTTTGTACGATACCTGTGGAAATTTTGTAATTTTTTTGTATTGCGGCTCTTTAAACTTTTTGCTTTTTTGTATGCGGCTCTTGCGAGAGGCAGGTCTGGCCACCCCTGCTATATACTGTATGCGGGCCCTGTTACGGTGAGATTCATTATAATTTCTATTTGGGAATTACCCTATCTTTATTCGACGCTTATTACGTATGCGCCTTTTCTACTAGACATGCGGAAACCTTAAAAACTTCAATTTACGTCATAATGTATCAGATTGAGTCATTCGCAAACGTGGTCAGTTAAGTTTTAGCTAGTTTAGGGTTAGGAAGTGTTTTTTTTATGTTTAATATGTTGTTGCTTAGTTAGAGTAGGGTTAGGTTTATTTCATAATTAAAGTAATTGATTGCGGTAAGTCATACCTGTTATTTTTACCTCTTTGATTTATTTGAATAGTTAATTTAATATGTTTCAATTACAGAGTTACACTTAATGCTTTTAAGAATTAATGTCTAAATAATACTGAAATGACATTATGGTAATTAACTGATGTCGATGGTCTGTGTTCCCGTAATAAATATTCGTTTGTGAAGTTATTTAGTGCGACACCCGGCATCAGGCGCTTAAGTGCTCGTGGGACTTGTTCAAATAGAATTACGGTAGGTGCGTTACAGGAAAGCGTATCGCACCATTCTCATCGCTACAGGCCCGCAAGCAATCAAAATATCTAGCAGATAACTGCTTTCAGAGATGTCAAGATATTGTAGTGGGTTGGAATTTCTAATTTACTTTTTTAGTTTTTATTTGAGACGCAACTAAAATGCTAGTTTACCCAGACTACCCTACTAGCCTGTGTAAGCTAAGCCTAAACAAAAAGTTTCAAAAGGGCTGCTGGCTATGAAGTGTGTAAAGCGTTCCTAAACCTGACCTTACTTAAAATTAACTAGTAACTAGTACCGGAAAGATGGGAAAGTACTGGTAAACACGTAACTATGACAAATGTCAATATGTGATAATACTACTGTAAATCAAGAAACCCTATTGAAGCTGCAATCGAAACGAAAAATAAAAACATGTCGCAATGCTGGCAAAAAAACTTCCAATGACCCTAAAATTAGACGGAGTAGCGCGGTACCGGTACTCGGTACCAATTACCGACGGTATCGGTACTAAAAAGTACCACGGTACAGTACCGTGTACTACAGTACCGCGGTACTGCCCACCACTGAACATTATCACTGTTTAAGTTATATTTATGGGTCGCCCAACACAAAAAGTAATTTAGGGTTTCAAATTGAAAAGAACTAAAAAATTTTTATTTAAGTTCCAAGGCAAGCTTCATGTCATCAAAATAAATTTATAAAAGTTCGTATTTATAAAGGTTGCCAGTGTGTTTAAATGGTTAAGAGCGCTGTGATTGTTGGTAGTAATTGAGCTGATGTAAGTGTGACGATAACCGTTTAGTTTGTTCCTTGTTTTTATTTGAAATTTATTTTTGGCAATCCGGTTTGAGTTGGTAGTTTGCTATTGGTTGCTTCGCTCATATTTAAGTCGGTGCAGCGTAGTTTTTTTTCTTTTCATTCGTTCGTTTGTCAGTTGGTGCAGACATTTTGCGGTTGGTAAAGACATTTAAATCATTCATTCGTTTGAAGAAATTCATATTAACCAGGTAGTACTTGGTTTGTTTTATTGTGTTATTTTGATTTTTTGTGTTATTTTGTTTTGTGTTTTATTTTAGGTAACGTCGTCAACAAATACATTCATTAACATTGGTTCGTTTGTTATGTTGTGGAGTGACGTCGAGTAGGTAATCAAAGCTGCTTAGTATCTCCTTAAGCTGCAACCTGGTGTGCTGCAGATACAGTAAGATGTAACTTCGCGGGTAGACACGTAGTAAAAAACTGCTTTTCCAAAAAATTGATGGAAACCCAAAGATTTTATGACATACTAAGTATACGAGCAAGCCAACAACTCGTATAGACCTATTTGAACAAGAGACAGGTCTGTCTTAAATGCGTGTCTTATGTAGTAACCTAACAAGCTTACCCTAGGTACACCAGCCATCTGATCCGCCGGGGTAAGTATATTCGAAATAAAAACAATAAACATACCAGATGATTGATTAACCAGTAGCGAGCTCACGTTACAGGTAACGCGAAACACGAAGGCACGGTTAGGCATGAAATGCGTAGACACGTTAGACACATAGACACGATTAAAAAGAAAAGATTATCTGTAACTCTACAAAAAATAAAGAATAATTAAATGACAATTACCTTGATTAAAGTAGATCACGATTATATCTACTTCCAGTATGACTTTCAGCAAAAAACTAAATCTGCTAGATTAAACACGCGACAAAAGCCTGGCTGCATCCGGGAAGCTTACAAGTTTATAAAAGCGAAAGAGACAAGATTAGCCGTTACACTAAGACTTTAAAAAGTTTAAAAGATATGCTCTAAATTAAACTGCACCTTAGTAATGAATAAAATAATTGCAAAACAAAGGTTTTTGCAACATTTTTAGAAAACTTGGAGCGCAAAAAATTATTTGTTGTGTATTATTGCGCCACAAGTGTCCACCTCTGCCACGTTGTTGACGTAAAGTAGGCTAGAATGACGTAATTCGACAACAAAACACAGAATTAAAGTACAACATTTGAACAGTTCGTAACATGATCATCAACATCATTTTCATTTATTCTTTTTACTCGTCAGAAAAGGTCAGGGGCGCTATAAGCTCTGGGCAACCGTCAAGGGATCTGTACGCGACCTGCTTTCAGAAATCATAATAACGTACAATTAAAAGTTTTATTTGTTTTTGTATAAGCAAATGACTGAATTATAAAGATGCTTGCTGCTAAAACAGTGAAGCAGAAAAAAGTGCAATCTTTTCCAAGAACATAGCAAAGTAATAAGAATAGGAGTTGGATCCAGATCAAACTTGGATCGCGTTTGCTGTCATTATGACGCTCCTACCAACACAACCATGCTGTCAATCAAATGCAGTAATAAACATTTTTTTATTAAAAACCAAAAAAATAATCCAAAACTGTCGAAAACTACAACAGGCCCAAACTTGCAAAGAGTGGTAGACACATTGTCGGACATATAGACTGAGAAAATTATTTAAAAAAATCTTCGCAAGCCGCAGACCATGTTCTAACGGCGTGCCTTATACATCTGGCACCACATGGAGCACGAGGTCTGACGGTTTTGGATGACGAAACTTAATGCTGGCTTAATAACACCACTGCCAGCATCTAATTCAGGCGGTGCAGCAATCTGGGGTAGTAAAAGGATAAACCCTCGGCCCCAGTCCTGCTTGTGTCTGACCTGGAGTGGATGCCCTTCAAACGATGAGACGACGATTTAAAAAAATTATTCTTAACAAAAAATCTCGGCTAAATACCACTCAGCTCTATAAGCTTTCGTTTATTCAACTTCTTCAGATAGCTATAAATAAAAAAGAAACAGATCGTCGTTGTTTGAAAAGGTATCCACTCCAGGTCAGACACAAACAGGCTGTTGCACTGCCTGGATCAGATGCTGGCAGTGATGTTGTTAAGCTAGCATCGGGTTTTGTCATCCAAAACAGTCAGACCTCGTGCTTCATGTGGTGCCCAATGTATAGGGTACGCTGTTAGACCATGACCTGCGGTTTGTTCAGAGGCATCACACTCGCAATTCAGTGAAGGAGGGAGACCTTATCTATGCATGGACAAATGGAAATGCCCAACACCAGAGAATTTACTGTTGAGAGAGAAAATTTACTGCTGCCCTCCAACATTTAAAACCAGGTAAATCTCCGGACCCTGATTCCATCTGCCCAGAGCTTATAGTCCATGCTGAGCTGTTTTGAAGTCCTGGTTACGTGACTTTTTTCCTGCTTGCGCCGACTCAAAATTCTCAAAATCTGGAGAAGAGCGCTTGTAGTCATGATCCCAAAGTCAATGAAGCCCGTGGGGAGCCCAAAGACGCATCGACCGATATCTCTGCTCTGTGTCCCCTACAAGATCCTTGAGAGGCTTATCTACGCCCGCGTTGAGCCATTAATCAATCCACTGCTCCATAAAGAGCAAGCTGGGTTCGGACGCGAGAAGTTGACCTTAGATCAAGTTGTTCTGCTAACCCAGAACATCGAGGATTTTTTTGAGGCCTGCAAGAAGGATGGTGCCGTATTTGTTAATCTGACTGCTGCCTATGACACTGTCTGGCACCGTGGCCTTACCTGCAAGCTGCTGAGACTACTTCCGGATAAGCACATAGTCAGAATGATTATGGAGCTTGTCCGAAATTGAAGTTTCACTCTTACTATCGGTGACAACAAGCAAAGTAGGATACGCCGTCTATATACGCCACTTGCGGATGGATGACGCATATATACGCGTATGTAAACTTCTTCCAAAAGACAGATGACGTATAAATATACGCATTTTCAGTCTTTTATTTAGTTTTAATAAATGAGGTTTAGAAAATTTAATTTAGTTAGTCTTATACAGTAAACATTCTGTGAAATATGAAGCGTGAAATAGTCGCTATGAAATACACGTAAAATTTTTTTCTAAAATTAATCCCGTCTCGCAGAATGCGCGCGAGAAAAAGAATACCGCCGTAAGTGGTTAAAAACAGCGTTTCTCAGGGATCGATCTTGGGTCCCCCTATTTAATATCTATACGTACAATCTTCCTTCTATGATTTCCAGAAAGTTTGCTTATGCTGATGATCTAGCATTGTTGCACTCTTCTGGAAACTGGAAGGACTTGGAGGAGACTTTAAGCCAAGACATGTCTACACTTTTAGCGTGTCTCCAGACTTGGAGATTGAAGCTCAGTCATACTAAGACGGTGACGGCAGCCTTTCACTTAAATAACCGAGAGGCCAAACGTGAGCTAAAGGTCTACAGCAATGATAGACTTTTACCATTCTGTCCAACCCCTACTTATCTTGGGGTAAAACTGGACAGATCGCTCACGTTTCGTCACCATCTAGTGGCATTTCGCAAAAAAAATGTCCTCGCGCATCACACTGTTGAGGCGACTCGTGGACTCGGGATGGGGTGCTGGTGCTAAAACACTACGCATAGCCACCTTATCTCTAGTCCACTTAACAGCTAAGTACTGCGCATCAGTCTGGTGTCGCAATGCTCACACTCGCCTCATCGACAATGTCTTGAATGACGCCTTGCGCATAGTCACTAGATGCTTGCGTCCCACTCCAACGGACCACTTACCCATACTCTCAAGCATCCAAACCAGCTGAGCTTCTCCGAATGGGAGCGACACTCTCCTTGGCTTACCGTGGATTTCTGGACCCTGATCATATCTTATATAGTTTTTTAAGTAGGCCCTCGGATACTCGCCAAGTGAGACAAATCAATCAATCAATCTTTTGTTTATTCATTGTAAATAGCCATTTAAATACAAAACAAAAAAAATCAAAAATCAAAATAATACAAATATTGAGCAATACTACAACAGGGTTGCAGCGAAAGACCATCAAAGGTCACCTAGTCAGCCACAACCCAAATTTTATATTTTAAGCAAATCATCGAGTGCTACTAATGAATAAACAATTACAGAAAAGAAAAAATAAAAATAAAAAAAAGCATAAGCAAAAAATAATAATATTAACAATAAATAAATAAATAAAAAAAATAAAAAAAGAAACCCAAATTTTATATTTCACAATCTATATCAACACATAAAAAAAGCATAAAAAAAAAAAAATTTTTTTTTATGGCTTAACAAATAAGTAAACATTTATTAATCTCATCATATATCATAAGACTTCATTAATAATTTTTTGAATTTTTTTTAATGAAACATAAGTCTGAGATTTCATTTCTTGAGGAACTTCGGACCATATTTGTATTCCAACATACTAAAGTGTTTTATTACCATAGTTTGTACGGAATCTTGGAAGAAAAAATTTACTTTTTCACTAAGATCCAGACGCCCATTTGTGCCAGCAGCGCGGAATCTTTTGGAAGAAACAGATGATGATCGAACGTAAAAAATATTTTGTTATTAAAAGATAAGACGAGAAATAAAAAGAATAAAACCTGTCCTTTATCAGCTGTTTAATCAGCTGATAAAAATGGAGTTACATAGGATATCTATGATAGTAACTATCAAACATATCAAATTTATGACGTCTTATGATTCACAATAATAATGGAACGTAACAATTATCGTAAAGTGACAATAACTTATAAAACTTCTAATAATAGATTAATTAACTAAACTGTTTTAAGATCTGACGACTAAAATATATTGCATAAAAAACGTAATGAGCAAAAATAAAGCAATAAAGTATAAAAACAAAAATAAATATTTGTAACAAAGGGGCGCCAAAGAACAATATTCAATAATGATGGTTTTTGTTGAGACCATGTTTTGAAGATTGGGACATAAATTTAGTTTCCAATTGGTGCAATAAAACATTCACGTACTTAGGTGCCATTTTCGTTCTCATTGCTGTTCCTTGCGTTTGTATATAGACCTAGTTTGATTCATTGAAAGTAAAGTTGTTATTTTTTAGAATGCATTTAATGCAGCGTGAAATCCAATAAGTTAGTTTGGGGTTCGTGTTGTGTTTGTTCATTATTTGATTTATTGCTAATAATAAACCAAGCAATAAAGCAAACTAGCAATAAAGCAAATAATGAACGAACACAATACGGAACCCAAACTAACGTACTGGATTTCACGCTGCATTGAATGCATTCTAAAAAACAATAACTTTACGTACGATGAATCAATCTATGTACAAACGCAAGGAACAGCAATGGGAACAAAAATGGCACCTAAATACGTTACCATTTTTATGCACCAATTGGAAACTAAACTTATATCCCAATCTTCAAAAAAACCCTTACAACATTTACGTTATACGAGTACAGACAATATCTGGATGGTTTGAACACACGGAAAAAATAGCTTATTCGAATTTATTGATAATGCCCACCGTTTACACCCTACCATCAAATTCACTTACTCGTTTTCCCTGATAAAGTAAACTTCCTGGACACAACGGTACATTAATCAACAATCACATCGAAACTGAACTTTACACTAAACCCACTGACACCCACCAATAACTTCTTCCTAGCTCTTGCCACCCACGTCACATAATCAAAAATATTCCAAAAAATCTAACACTCCGTATCAAACGCATTTGCTCTACTACAGCCTATTTTGAAAAACATGCCGTTTGTCTTACCTCATACTTAGTTTCAGGATCCTATAAAGAAAAGCACATTCGGAAAATAATCGATGAAGTCAGAACTATACTGAGGAAAAACTTACTAAAATCTACCCCAAAATCAGCTAGCGAAAATACACCTTTTATTACTGCTTTTTACCCAAGACTATCTAAGTTTAATTCTAATTCAATCTTTAACAAATTTAACAACTTACTATCAAAAGATTCTGGTTTAAAAGCTATTTTTCCGAAAAAACCCACAACCGCTTATAAAAGATATCCAACCCTTAGGGATATTTTAATTAAATCAAAATTAAAATCAACATGTACGACTTTTTTACCGCACGGATTTTTCATTGCAACAGACATAATTGTTCTACATGCAAACACTCTTCCGGAAATTCAAGCTTTCATTCTAACTATATTAATAAAACATTTAACATACACGGACACATTACTTGCCACTGTACTAACTTGATTTAAATAATTACCTGCTCCAAATGTCAAAACAAATACTTAGGTGAAACTGGTAAAAAATTAAAAACACGAATAACAGAACATCTTCGTAATATTCTATCAAATTACAAGCGGGCAGCAATATCTTGGCATTGTAGCGTTTTTGGTAAAAGGCCGCTACTGCCTTGCGTGTTCTATTCCTATCTTCTATCACTCAAAACCAAATAGTCAATGTTAAACTTTCAAACTTGTATTTTTATTGTTTTTCAATCTCTGTTATATCCAATCTGTCTGTTTTTTAAGTCTTTTGCAGCAAATATCACAAAAGGCTTTAGGGCGATTGCAAACACGCGACAAGAAAATAATCACAAAGAAAATAATGGGGTACAAATGAAAATGAACAAAAGCAAGATAAACAAAAAAGTTGGTTCAAACCAAGGCTGCGAACTCGAACTCGAACTTGAACTCGAACTCGAAGAACTCGGCAATTTTGGCCGAACTCGAACTCGAACTCGAAAATAAAAATTTCTGAACTCGAACTTGAACTCAAACTTGAAAAAAGTTTGTGATGTTTGAGTTCATTTAATGAGTAAATTTAACTATAACATTTCTCAGCGTTGGTGCCAAATTATAATTTGCTATCCTCTTTTATTTTGTTTAATAATAGATTAAAATTGGTAACATTGATGACAAAGCATTTTTAACATGAGCTCAGTTTTTCGCAGTTGAATTATTCTCTTAACTCTATTTCGACTGTATTTTTTCAACTCTATTTTGTGAACTCGAACTCGAACTCGAACTCGAAAAATTGAAATTTAAAGAACTCGAACTCGAACTCGGACTTGCAAATTTTTTGTGAACTCGAACTCGAACTCGATTAAAAATGCTTCGAGTTCGCAGCCCTGGTTCAAACCTCGCAGTCGTCACAGAATCTCCGGAAGCAGGTCGGGGTAATTGTCTATCCTATGTATTAGCGCCTCCGTCGCTTTCCTGCAAGTCAGGAGGATAAATATAGAGATAAAATAAAAAACAAAAATAGAATAAAATAAAATAAAAAAAACAGTTGCCAACACACAAACACTATCATCGGTCTACATTTCAACACTACAGATCATACCATAAAACGCATGCAAGTCAATACCACAGAAAAACTCTATAAGTCTAGTAATTATCGGAAAGCTACAGAACTATTTGGATTAATAAAATATAAACATTAAAACACGGTCTCAACAAAAACTATCATTATTGAGTATTGTTCTTTGGTGCCCCTTTGTTACAAATATTTGTTTTTGTTTTTATACTTTATTGCTTTATTTTTATTTTTTATTTTTTTTTGTTTTATCTCTATATTTATCCTCCTAACTCGCAGGAAAGCGACGGAGGCGCTAATACATAGGATAGGCAATTACCCCGACCTGCTTCCGGAGATACCAAGATATTGCTGTCCGCTTGTAATTTAATAGAGATATGACTATAATTTAGAATTGCTTGCCAGGACCACCAAGCAGGGGAATGTGCCGTAAAGTGTCTTTCCCAAGAACACAACAGAATGGCGCGAGTGGGTTTTGAACCGAGACTGTGTTGGTCATGAGCCCCGCGCTTTAACCACTCGACCACGCTGCCGACAATATTTTTGCTCGTTACGTTTTTTATGCAATATATTTTAGTCGTCAGATCTTAAAACAGTTTAGTTAATTAATCTATTATTAGAAGTTATATAAGTTATTGTCACTTTACGTCGTAAAGTATTTAATACTTATTCGTCCTCAGGGTTACCATACGTCCTCAGTAGTATGTAACGGTTTTTTTGGCGTCATTTTCCGCTAGGGGCGCTAGAGAGCAGGTGGCGCAGTGGCGCATATGACGTCATCGCAGGCGCGGTGGCGCTAGAGAGCAGTGACGGATCCGAATCCTATTCCAAATCCTAATCCGAATCCGAATCCTAATCCTAATCCTAATTCTACTCCTACTCCTATTTCTAATTCTACTCCTATTCCTAATCCCACTCCTATTCCTACTCCTATTCCTACTCCTACTCCTAATCCTACTCTTATTTCTAATTCTACTCCTATTCCTAATCCTACTCCTATTCCTAATCCTACTCCTATTCCTAATCCTACTCCTACTCCTATTTCTAATCCTACTCCTATTCCTAATCCTACTCCTATTCCTAATCCTATTCCTATTCCTAATCTTACTCCTTTCCTAATCCTACTCCTATTCCTAATCTTATTCCTATTCCTAATCTTATTTCTATTCTTATTCCTATTCCTAAGAAAGACGATGATCCTGAGTTCAATTCTTAACCAAGACAATATAAAAACTAAACCTAAGACAGACAGTAGTCCTGAGTTTGACTCCCACCCAAGACAGTAGAAATCCTAATCCTAACAAAGGTCCTGAGCTCGATTCCTACCCAAGACAATATAAACCCTAACCCTAAGAAAATTAGTAGTCCTGAGTTGGATTCCTTCCCTAGATAATATAAAACCAAACTTTAAGAATAAGGTACATGACGGCGTAAGTATTGTTTATAAGTGGTTAAAGGTTTTTGTTATTATTGGTAAATTATTTTGATAAATATTTAAACAATGGCGAACCAGAAACTTGATGAAGTAATGGAACTGTTGAACAAGGTCAAGGAAAGACAGGATAAGTATGAAAAAGATTATTTAAAAAAAGACCAAGATACTGCTTCTTGTAATTGTTTTGCAGGTGAAAAGGAAAAAATGGAACAGCATCAAGAACTTATGAAATTATCAACTATTATTGATTCTATTAAAGTTGAAGTTGGACAGTTGGCAGAAATGGTGGAGAAACAGGAACAATATCTAGATGACTTAGAGCAATATGGAAGATCTAATTGTCTCATATTGCATGGGAACAATATAGATCACAGGATAAGTAGCATGGATGTTGAGAAGTATGTGCTAAATATATTAAATACCAAATTAGATTTGCCTACTAGTATTAGTGACTCTGATATTGATATTTGTCACCCTCTTCCTTCTAAAACCAACAAAAAACCAATTATTATTAAATTTGTTCGCAGGTCAATAAGGAATATGGTATACTCGCATAAGAAGAACTTGAAAACATCGAATGGACCCAAACTATCAATTACTGAGTCATTAACCAAAAAAAGACTAAAGATTGTGGAGGAAGCCAGAAAGGTATTTGGTTTTGGCAATGTCTGGAGCATGAAAGGTATTGTATACTGTTCATTCAAAGGTAAGAAACAAGCTATCAATAAACTATCCGATATTAGTAACATAAGATTTTCTTCTTAATTAACTAGTAATTTTAATAATCAAATTAATACAGTACTTGATTTAACCTTACCACGACACATCATAATTTTCTTTATATTAACCTTAGCTTATCTTTATATAACTATTCATTTTATACATCTAAAATCAATTTAAAATTTGTGTTTTATTTATTTGTATTTTTTTTTACTTTTTGTTTATTTTATTACTTACTATTAATTATTTAGTTTAATTTTTTTTTGTTTTATATATATATAATTACTCATTTGTGCAACATAAATCTTAAGTATTATGACTTTGAAAAAACTTGTATGTCAATTTTGCCAAAAAACAATTAGAAAAGACTTTGTGCCTATTCAATGCCAAACATGTTTAGCTCACTTTCATAAAAAATGTGCTAAAATACTTAAGAACCAAGCAATAGCCTCAAATAATTTTTACTGTAAATGTAGTTGTTATGAACATAAAAATTCCCTTATTTCACATAATTCTGGTAAAGAAAAAATTGTAAGTAGTCAACCTGAAAAATATGTTAATGCTGAAAAATTAAATTCAATCTTTGTTGATGACAGTAATTCTGAAAATAAAGAACATGATAATTTAATTGGCCCAAATAGTCATCACTTTCAAGAGCAATACTTGGAAATTCAATCTACAAAATCATTGATCTTTAATAAAAAAATTTCTAATAGTTTTCTTATTATTTGTGTTAATATTAGGTCACTATCCAATCCTTTAAATTTTAGTAAATTAGAAAGCTTTGTTCATAATCTAAACCCCAAACCAGACATAATTGCTGTGACTGAAACATGGATTCAGAATAATTCATCTGGCCCATACTGTAATCTTGAAAATTATAATTTTATCTCTAACAGCAGAAAAGTTGCCAAGGGTGGTGGAGTTGGTTTGTATATTAAAAATTGCCATAAATTTAACCTAATTGATGAATTGACAATAATGAATGAAAAAATTTTTGAATCAATTTTTATAAAAATTCAATTACATAATGAAAATTTATTCTGTGGTAACATTTATAGATCTCCTTCTAATGACAATCATTTAAATGAAAACTTTTTGAATAATCTTTACAATTGTATCCATAATAGTAATGAATCACTAAACAAATGTTTTATCACTGGAGACTTTAATTATGATTTATCAAATCAAGATAATGAACATGTATGCAATTTTATTGAAATGATGCTTGAAGGTCATTACTTCCCAGTTATTAACAAACCAACTCGCATCACAGATTCAAGTGCAACAGTATTAGACCACATCTGGACAAATTTACACCAACAGCAAATAAAATCCGGAGTCATTTTAAATCCACTTTCTGACCATCTACCAGTATATATGTGTTTTAATCTTAATAAACAGAATTTGTATAGACCTCAACAAAAAAGATCTTTTACCCCCCAAAGTATAACCAAGTTTAATGAAATGTTAGAAAATATTGATATTAATGCAATACTAAATGAAACTAATCCTAATTTAGCATTTAAATTATTAATGGACAATTACAAATCTACTTTTAACTACTGCTTCCCTTTCATCAAGCAAAATATTGAAAACAAAAATAAACAGCCATGGTTTGATAATGATCTTTATTTATTAATGCTGAAAAAAAACAAGTGTTTTAAAAAGTTTCTGAAAAACAGGAGTGTTTTAAACAAAGCAAACTTTAATAAAGAAAGAAATAAATACAATCGCGCCTTACAAGAAAAAAAACAGAGTTATTTTAGACAAACATTTAAGAAATTAAGTAATAATTTAAAAGAGACCTGGAAAAATATAAACAAACAATTAGGTAAAGTTAAATCATCAGTATGTTCTTCCATATCCATAAACAATAATTTGGTAAATGACTCTCTCCAGATTACTAATTATTTTAATGATTACTTTGTCAATGTTGCAAATAATTTAATATCAGATTTACCCCAAACATCTCATAGTTTTCAAACATTTATGCAATCTCCCACATTGAGCACACTTTATCTCTATCCAACTAGTTTAACTGAAATAAAAAAATTAATCAGTGACCTTCAGCCTAAAAAAAGTACTGGCATTGATGAAATTCCCCCAACTATTTTAAAAAGTACACCAGACAATATATTAATAGCTCTGACACATGTGTTTAATCTTTCGTTAGCTTGTGGTGAATTTATCTCTGACTTTAAAACTGCAAAAGTAGTACCAATTCATAAAAAGGGTAGTGTAACTAATGTATGCAATTATCGCCCAATCAGCTTACTTTGCTCCATGTCAAAAATATTGGAAAAGTTAATGTACAATCGTGTAGTATTATTCTTAAAAAAACAAAACTTTTTTTATAAATATCAATTTGGCTTTAGAAAAAATCACTCAACTAGTCACGCAACTTCATTATTAATTGAAAATATTGCTGAAGCTTTTGAAAACAAAGAACATGTACTTGGCATATTTCTTGATCTATCTAAAGCATTCGATACCATTGATCATAAAATTTTATTATCCAAATTATGGCATTGTGGAATTCGTGGTGTAGCGCATGATTGGTTTTGTAGCTATCTTAGCAACAGAAAACAATTAGTTGAAATAAATAATATCTGCTCCAATACTAAGTCAATAAAATATGGTGTCCCTCAGGGTTCAATTTTAGGCCCTTTACTGTTCTCAATTTATGTAAATGATTTAAATAATTGCTTAACCTTAGGAAAATGCATTATGTACGCAGACGACACTAACATATTTTTAAAAAGTAATTGCTATGAAACCTTATATGAAGCTGCAAATAAGGAGTTAGGGAACATAGATAAGTGGCTTCTGGCAAATCGGCTATTTCTGAACACTGACAAAACACATTATGTGATCTTTCGCACACCCAAAACAAAGCCTCCCTCAAAAAAACTGACAATTTCAATTAGAAATAAATTTATCTCTCAGCAACCAAAAACGAAATTTTTGGGAATAATATTTCATGAACATTTAAGTTGGAAATTGCATATGAACTTTGTTCTACGAAAAATCTGCGTAAGTTATGGTACTATCAAAAAAATTTCAAAACACTTTGACAAAAAAACTTTGCTTGTATTGTATAACTCCCTGATAATCAGTCATATAAGATATTGTATTATAACTTGGCATATTGGTAATAAAACCACAGCCTCAAAAATTCAACGAATCGCTAATAAATTCATACGATTAACATTTGGATTACATCATAGAGCTAACGTTACTGACATCTTGCGAAACAACAACGTAATGACAATTGATCAAATAACCGAATTAGAAATAACTTGTTTTATGTACAAATATATAAAAGGCATGTTACCACCATGTTTTGATCATTTTTTTCAAAATAACCTGATAAGCGACAAATTCACTAAATGTACAAGAAGCCAGACCAAATTCTATCCTTCATTTTGTAGATTAAATGTAACTAAACAATCTTTAAGATACAGAGGTCCTCTTGCTTGGAATAAAGTCCCAACAAGCATTAAACAGATAAAATCATATAGTAAATTTCGTACAGAATTTCAAAAGCATCTTATTGCAACGTAATTTTTAATGGTAATAGACTTCATAAATTTTAAAACTTTTGCTGCTGGTTTTTTATGTTACAGGTAACTCCACCAAATTGTACAAAGAAATTGAAGGTGATAAAAGCCCGATGCGACTTCAAAGGCAACATCCAGATCATTTCGGCCCATCCAGTTCGATGAAAATTCACATAATTTAATTATTTTGCACCTATTCTTGTTCACTATTTGTATGTTCTATCTTATGCATATAAATTTTTTTTTTTGTCCAGCCATATGCTTTTGAAATGGTCCTTTTGACCCGTGGCAGGATTTCTTTTGGTGGGTTTCTTTGCCTGCCTGACCCTTTTGGTCCAGACCCTTTTGGTCTTTGAGTTTGTTGTTTCTCCCACCCATGATTACACAACATTCTCTGACTATGGCTCGGATGTGTGTATTAATTATCTTCTTTTCGCTTTCCTTTTCTTATTAACATCACATCGCTTTGTTCAAAGGTACAGCGACCATGCACAATTGACGTTGTGCATGTAATAACGTACTTCGTTTAGTCGCTGCTTCCTTATTCACAATCTTTATTTCTACATGCACTATGATTAATTTCAAGTTGATTGTGAGTAAAAATGAAATAAATAAAATAAATAAAAGAAAGACAGAAGTCCTGAGTTTGACTCCCAACCAAGACAGCGAAGCTGTAAATCCTAACCCTAAGAAAACCAGTAGTCTTGAGTTTGATCCCCAACCAAGACAGCGAAGCTGTAAATCCTAATCCTAAGAAAGGTCCTGAGTTAGATTCCCACCCAAGACAATATAAACTCTAACCTTAAGAAAATTAGTAGTCCTGAATTGGATTCCTTCCCTAGATAATATAAAACCAAACCCTAAGAAAGACAGAAGTCTTGAGTTTGACTCCCAACCAAAACAGCGAAGCTGTAAATCCTAACCCTAAGAAAACCAGTAGTCTTGAGTTTGATCCCCAACCAAGATAATATAAATTTAAATCTTAAGAAAGGCAGAAGTCCTGAGTTAGATTCCCACCCAAGACAGTATAAACTCTAACCTTAAGAAAGTCAGTAGTCCTGGGTTTGATCCCCAACCAAGATAAAAGAAATCTTAATGCTAAGAGAAGCAGTGGTCCTGAGTTGGATTCCTACCAAGACAATACAATCTCTAAGCCTAAGAGAGACGGTGGTCCTAAGTTTGACTCCTACTCAAGATAATTCAATCTCTAAACCTAAGAGAGACGGTGGTCCTAAGTTTGACTCCTACCCAAGATAATATTAAACCAAACCCTAAGAACAGCAGTAGTCCTGAGTTCGTTTCTGGTCCAAGACTTCAAAACATAACATAAGGTTATTTCAAGACATTCTGCAAGATTTTAAAACAATAAAACAAAGTTTTTCCTGTTTTTTAAGCACTCCATAGAAAAAAACCTATCAAAATATGTTCTGCAAAGGGTAAGTTTGGACACATCAGGTCAATACACAATTTTCCCATGGGGAATTCCCTGGGTTTTTACTGGGATTGTTTGTATAGGTTTCTTTGTGCATTGCAAACTTTGTCTTGATTTTTGTTATATTTATGTTTAATTTCTCGTTTTTTCCCTAAAAAACTTTGGTTTTTCGATATTTTTATTCAATTTTAAAACTTTTTTCTAAAAAAACCTTGATTTTTATTATAACTTTGTTTAGTTTTTTCTAATCAATCTTAATTTTTTATAACTATCTTCAAATTTTTTATAGACGAGCTTGATTTTGTTATACTTATGCTCAATTTTTCAAAAATTTTTCTTACACAACCTTGGTTTTTGTTACAACTATCTTCAATTTTTTCTAGACAAATTCGATTTTTATTATACCTTTGTCGAAATTTTAAAAGTTTTTCTTTAGACAACCTTGACTTTGTTACACATTTGTTTAATTCTTCAAACATTTTCTTAGTCAACCGTGATTTTTAGATACCTATTTTAATTTTTTTTTCTAAACAAGTTTGATTTTGCTATACCCTTGTTGAATTTTTCCAAACTTTTCTTTGTCAACCATGATTTTTATTATACTTTTGTTGAATTTTTAAAAGTTTATCTTGAATTTTGTCATTCCTATCTTCAATTTTCTCCTATTCAAGCTTGATTTTTGTTACACCCTTGTTGAATTTTTTCAAAATTTTTCTTTGTCAACCATGATTTTTATTATATCTTTGTTGAAATTTTAAAAGTTTTTCTTTAGACAACCTTGATTTTTGTCACACATTTGTTTAATTCTTCAAACATTTTCTTAGTCAACCGTGATTTTTGGATATCTATCTTCAATTTTTTCTTAACAACCTCGATTTTCGTTATACCTAACCTTAATTTTTCTCTAAGCAACCTTAATTTTTGTTATTACTACGCTCAATTTAAAAAGTTTTTCTTGGTAACCTCGATTTTTGTTATACCTTTATTAATTTTTTCTAAACAAACTTAATTTTTTTATAACTATCTTCAATTTCTTTCTTGTCAACCTTGATTTTTGTCATACTTATGTTCACTTTCTCAAAAATTTGTCCTAAGAAGCTTGATTTTTAGGCAGCTTTATTTAATTTTTAAAACTTTTTCTCTAAACAACCTTGTTTTTTGTTATACCTTTGTTTAAATTTTCTTGGCAACCTTATTTTTTGTCATAACTATCTTCAATTTTTCTAATAAACCTCGATTTTTATTATACCTTTGTTTATTTTTTCCTAAACAATCTTGATTTTTGTCATACCTAACCTCAATTTCTTCTAGACAAACTTGATTTTGTTACACCTTTGTTTAATATTTCTAAGCAACCTTGATTTTGTCATACCTTTGTTTAATTTTTCTTGGTAACTTTGATTTTCGTCGTACCTAACCTCAATTTTTCTAGACAAACTTGATTTTTGTTATAACTTTGCTCAATTTTTTTCTAAATAATCTTGTTTTTTTGTCATGTCTTACAGTATTTTAATTTTCTCTTGACAACCTTAATTTTTATCATAAATATCTTCAAAATTTTCTTAATAACCTCGATTTTTTTATACTTTTGTTGAACTTTTTCTAGAAAACCTTTATTTTTATAACTATCTTCAATTTTTTTTCTTGACAACCTTGATTTTGTTATATCTAGGTTTAATTTTTTTCTAATCAATCTTAATTTTTCTCATAACTTTGTTTAAGTTTTTCTTGGCAACCTCGATTTTTCTCATACCTATTTTTAATTTTTTCTTAACAATCTTGATTTTTGTCACGCCTACCTTCAATTTCTTTCTAAATAACCTTGATTTTTGTCATAACTTTGTTTAATTTTTCTTGGTAATCTGGATTTTTGTCATACCTAACCTCAATTTCTTCTAGACAAACTTGATTTTGTTATACCTTTGCTTAATTTTTTCTTGATAACCTTGATTTTTATTATACTTATCTTCCATTTTTTTTCTAAACTACCTTGTTTTTGTTATACCTAATTTCAATTTTTTCTTGACATTCTCAATTTTCCTTATACCTTTATTTAATTTTTTTTCTAAACAAACTTAATTTTTTTATAACTATCTTCAATTTCTTTCTTGGCAACCTTGATTTTTGTCATACTTATGTTCACTTTCTCAAAAATTTGTCCTAAGAAGCCTGATTTTTAGACAGCTTTATTTAATTTTAAAACTTTTTCTCTTAGCAACCTTGATTTTTGTCATACCTAACCTCAATTTTTTCTCTAACAACCTTGATTTTTGTCATACTTTTGTTTAATTTTTTCTAACCAACCTTGATTTTTGTCATACCTAACCTCAATTTTTCTTGCCAACCTTGATTTTTATTATCTTATCTTCAATTTTTTTTTCTAAACAACCTTGTTTTCGTCATACCTATCTTTAATTTTTTCTTAACAATCTTGATTTTTGTCGCACCTAACTTCAATTTTTTTTCTAAACAAATTTGGTTTTTGTCATACTTTTGTTTAATTTTTCTTGGTTACCTTGATTTTTGTCATACCTAACCTTAATTTTTTCTAGACAAAATTGATTTTGTTATACAATACCTTTGCTTAATTTTTTCTAAACAACCTTGATTTTCCCATGCCTTTGTTTAATTTTTTCTTCGATTTTTGTCGTACCTATCTTTAATTTTTCTTAACAATCTTGATTTTTGTCATACCTAACCTCAATTTCTTCTAGACAATCTTGATTTTGTTGTACCTACCTTCAATTTTTTTTCTAAACAACCTTGCTTTTTGTCATAACTTTGTTTAATTTTTCTTGGTAACCTTGATTTTTGTCATACCTAACCTCAATTTTTTCTAGACAAACTTGATTTTGTTATATCTATGCTGAATTTTTTCTTGATAACCTTGATTTTTGTTATACCTAACCTCAATTTTTTCTTGGCAACTTTAATTTTTAGATACCTACATTTAATTTTTCCATAAGAAAGCTTGATTTTTAGGTACCTTTATTCAATTTTTTTCTTGATAACCTTGATTTTTGTTATACCCAATCTCAATTTTTCTTTAAGCAACCTTGATTTTTATTATACCTAACCTCAATTTTTTCTAAACAAGCTTGATTTTTTGTTACACCCTTATTGAATTTTTTTTATCTTGACAACCTTGATTTTTATTCGCAGTCAAAGTAATTCTTAAAAGTTTGAAACAAAAATTTTTATTGATAGGTTATTCGTGTTCAATAAGCAGATGTTTCATATTAAAAAAGTCGTCTTTATTATTTAGTAAACCGAATTCAAACATAGTTATTATTTTTATGTTGTATGAATTTAATTTCTAGTGTTAACATTTTAATTGTTTCAAAAACGAATTCAATTCCAACTACGTTTAATCTTTTGGTCGTTTTATAAACTTTTAATAATAAGAAAGCTACCCGTAATCTCTGTAAGCGTGACCATATGCTTTTGATAATTGCGCCTCTTACACAGAAGCTGGCCGTGTCCTGTTCATAGCGTATTTCGTTTCCTGACATATTCATGATCGGAGTTTGAAAGTCTGGTTACCTTAATTTCCAGAGTAAAAATAGAGTAAGCGAAAATTTTTATAATACATCTTGATTTTTATAGTTTTTAACAATTTTCAGTAAAAAGGAAAATTTATTACAAGCTTGATCAAAAATATTTTGATTTCAAAACACCGACTTAAGCTTAGTTTGATCCCCAGTCAAATACAACTGTTTATGTTAAAAAGTTTTAGATTTTTTCACTTTTACTAAAGAAATTCATCATAAAACCGAACATTTTAATTCATTTTACCAACTAAATTTTCTAAACTTAACATAAAATTTGAAATCAAATAAGACCAACGTAAGTTTGAAAAGTTTTGTATAAGTAAGATCAATTCCAAAAAAAAAATCGGTTGTATTTTGAAAATATATTAAGATTTATTCTATCAAGTCCTATCGCAGTTAGTTCTTATGTCTAAATGAAAACAAACCAAACTGAAATTATTTAATTAACTTATTGACTAGCTCGAAATCTAAAAATAAACTCTTCAAAAAATCAGGATTTTTAAAAAATATCTAAAAATTTCGCTTTCAGGATACGGTTTTGCTTGGGGTAACAAACACAAATAAAGTAAGAAACCAATAAATTCACTCTTTTATCTTGAACGTTGCTAACCTCTAAGAAAAAGGTGTGGACATCAACGATGTCAAAGAAAACGTATACGGATATTAAAACTTAAACTTTTAAATTTCATTTTCCGCAACAACGTTTTGTGGTCAAGTTTTAAATTATTGCACTAGTTTAACCAAAAATACTTTAGTTTTTCTTTAACCCAAATAAATGTTTTAATCAAAAACTTCATTAATTGATATTAACAATATGATCCATGAATATAATTTTATACAGTTTTCACACGGAGGTTTTGTGGTCAGGTTCTTAAAATTATCACTATTTAAAGATTTCCTCAAGAGCCTCACATTGTAAAGTTTTTTTGTATGGAAACAGTTGAGTCCTTCTACGTCAAAAATTTAACTTTTTAAGAGACCGACCTTTTTACCAAGTGTATTAAAAGTTACGGAAACACTAGCTTACTTAAAAAAATCTAAAAATTTCTAAAAAGTGTACGTTTCTTCGTTGCAGAAGTTTAGTTTTTGGAAGCAAATTCTAAAAAAATTACTTTATGTTAGATTTTTGCCAGTTTTTCAATGCATAGCAACAATTTAATCTCAAAATTTTATCACAATTGTTTTCTTAATTGCGCAAATGTTGTAATTTTGTCAAACTCTCTGTATAATTGTTGCACAGAAGCAAATATTTCGACTTTTGCACGGTTCTCATTTTACTTAGTTTTTTCTATCCAAGGTAAAACGAGTCGCATTAAAGGTTTTAACTAAATTTCGATTTGTTTGTTTTAAATACTAAGCAACAATACAAACATTTCAAAGTAAGCTTACAAAGAGTTGACTAGTCAAGTTTAATAGACTCATGAAAAGATATCAATTTTTGACTTAAAGAGTTTTTTCACCTTGTATCCTAAACATTTTCAATCTACTTTGCATTAAAAAGGTGTTTAGCATTACAAAATTAATTTTCTCAAGTTAAAACAGATATTGATTTGCAAATCGAACAACTTTTAAACGCCAAATTTGCTATTTTTCAATCAAGACGGTTTTAACTTGAGAAAATTAATTTTGTAATGCTAAACACCTTTTTAATGCAAAGTAGATTGAAAATGTTTAGGATACAAGGTGAAAAAACTCTTTAAGTCAAAAATTGATATCTTTTCATGAGTCTATTAAACTTGACTAGTCAACTCTTTGTAAGCT
>OY796891.1:1257161-1380310 GCA_963680785.1 Diplosoma virens
ACCACAAAACGTTGTTGCGGAAAATGAAATTTAAAAGTTTAAGTTTTAATATCCGTATACGTTTTCTTTGACATCGTTGATGTCCACACCTTTTTCTTAGAGGTTAGCAACGTTCAAGATAAAAGAGTGAATTTATTGGTTTCTTACTTTATTTGTGTTTGTTACCCCCAAGCAAAACCGTATCCTGAAAGCGAAATTTTTAGATATTTTTTAAAAATCCTGATTTTTTGAAGAGTTTATTTTTAGATTTCGAGCTAGTCAATAAGTTAATTAAATAATTTCAGTTTGGTTTGTTTTCATTTAGACATAAGAACTAACTGCGATAGGACTTGATAGAATAAATCTTAATATATTTTCAAAATACAACCGATTTTTTTTTTGGAATTGATCTTACTTATACAAAACTTTTCAAACTTACGTTGGTCTTATTTGATTTCAAATTTTATGTTAAGTTTAGAAAATTTAGTTGGTAAAATGAATTAAAATGTTCGGTTTTATGATGAATTTCTTTAGTAAAAGTGAAAAAATCTAAAACTTTTTAACATAAACAGTTGTATTTGACTGGGGATCAAACTAAGCTTAAGTCGGTGTTTTGAAATCAAAATATTTTTGATCAAGCTTGTAATAAATTTTCCTTTTTACTGAAAATTGTTAAAAACTATAAAAATCAAGATGTATTATAAAAATTTTCGCTTACTCTATTTTTACTCTGGAAATTAAGGTAACCAGACTTTCAAACTCCGATCATGAATATGTCAGGAAACGAAATACGCTATGAACAGGACACGGCCAGCTTCTGTGTAAGAGGCGCAATTATCAAAAGCATATGGTCACGCTTACAGAGATTACGGGTAGCTTTCTTATTATTAAAAGTTTATAAAACGACCAAAAGATTAAACGTAGTTGGAATTGAATTCGTTTTTGAAACAATTAAAATGTTAACACTAGAAATTAAATTCATACAACATAAAAATAATAACTATGTTTGAATTCGGTTTACTAAATAATAAAGACGACTTTTTTAATATGAAACATCTGCTTATTGAACACGAATAACCTATCAATAAAAATTTTTGTTTCAAACTTTTAAGAATTACTTTGACTGCGAATAAAAATCAAGGTTGTCAAGATAAAAAAAATTCAATAAGGGTGTAACAAAAAATCAAGCTTGTTTAGAAAAAATTGAGGTTAGGTATAATAAAAATCAAGGTTGCTTAAAGAAAAATTGAGATTGGGTATAACAAAAATCAAGGTTATCAAGAAAAAAATTGAATAAAGGTACCTAAAAATCAAGCTTTCTTATGGAAAAATTAAATGTAGGTATCTAAAAATTAAAGTTGCCAAGAAAAAATTGAGGTTAGGTATAACAAAAATCAAGGTTATCAAGAAAAAATTCAGCATAGATATAACAAAATCAAGTTTGTCTAGAAAAAATTGAGGTTAGGTATGACAAAAATCAAGGTTACCAAGAAAAATTAAACAAAGTTATGACAAAAAGCAAGGTTGTTTAGAAAAAAAATTGAAGGTAGGTACAACAAAATCAAGATTGTCTAGAAGAAATTGAGGTTAGGTATGACAAAAATCAAGATTGTTAAGAAAAATTAAAGATAGGTACGACAAAAATCGAAGAAAAAATTAAACAAAGGCATGGGAAAATCAAGGTTGTTTAGAAAAAATTAAGCAAAGGTATTGTATAACAAAATCAATTTTGTCTAGAAAAAATTAAGGTTAGGTATGACAAAAATCAAGGTAACCAAGAAAAATTAAACAAAAGTATGACAAAAACCAAATTTGTTTAGAAAAAAATTGAAGTTAGGTGCGACAAAAATCAAGATTGTTAAGAAAAAATTAAAGATAGGTATGACGAAAACAAGGTTGTTTAGAAAAAAAAATTGAAGATAAGATAATAAAAATCAAGGTTGGCAAGAAAAATTGAGGTTAGGTATGACAAAAATCAAGGTTGGTTAGAAAAAATTAAACAAAAGTATGACAAAAATCAAGGTTGTTAGAGAAAAAATTGAGGTTAGGTATGACAAAAATCAAGGTTGCTAAGAGAAAAAGTTTTAAAATTAAATAAAGCTGTCTAAAAATCAGGCTTCTTAGGACAAATTTTTGAGAAAGTGAACATAAGTATGACAAAAATCAAGGTTGCCAAGAAAGAAATTGAAGATAGTTATAAAAAAATTAAGTTTGTTTAGAAAAAAAATTAAATAAAGGTATAAGGAAAATTGAGAATGTCAAGAAAAAATTGAAATTAGGTATAACAAAAACAAGGTAGTTTAGAAAAAAAATGGAAGATAAGTATAATAAAAATCAAGGTTATCAAGAAAAAATTAAGCAAAGGTATAACAAAATCAAGTTTGTCTAGAAGAAATTGAGGTTAGGTATGACAAAAATCCAGATTACCAAGAAAAATTAAACAAAGTTATGACAAAAATCAAGGTTATTTAGAAAGAAATTGAAGGTAGGCGTGACAAAAATCAAGATTGTTAAGAAAAAATTAAAAATAGGTATGAGAAAAATCGAGGTTGCCAAGAAAAACTTAAACAAAGTTATGAGAAAAATTAAGATTGATTAGAAAAAAATTAAACCTAGATATAACAAAATCAAGGTTGTCAAGAAAAAAAATTGAAGATAGTTATAAAAATAAAGGTTTTCTAGAAAAAGTTCAACAAAAGTATAAAAAAATCGAGGTTATTAAGAAAATTTTGAAGATATTTATGATAAAAATTAAGGTTGTCAAGAGAAAATTAAAATACTGTAAGACATGACAAAAAAACAAGATTATTTAGAAAAAAATTGAGCAAAGTTATAACAAAAATCAAGTTTGTCTAGAAAAATTGAGGTTAGGTACGACGAAAATCAAAGTTACCAAGAAAAATTAAACAAAGGTATGACAAAATCAAGGTTGCTTAGAAATATTAAACAAAGGTGTAACAAAATCAAGTTTGTCTAGAAGAAATTGAGGTTAGGTATGACAAAAATCAAGATTGTTTAGGAAAAAATAAACAAAGGTATAATAAAAATCGAGGTTTATTAGAAAAATTGAAGATAGTTATGACAAAAAATAAGGTTGCCAAGAAAATTTAAACAAAGGTATAACAAAAAACAAGGTTGTTTAGAGAAAAAGTTTTAAAAATTAAATAAAGCTGCCTAAAAATCAAGCTTCTTAGGACAAATTTTTGAGAAAGTGAACATAAGTATGACAAAAATCAAGGTTGACAAGAAAGAAATTGAAGATAGTTATAAAAAAATTAAGTTTGTTTAGAAAAAATTAATAAAGGTATAACAAAAATCGAGGTTACCAAGAAAAACTTTTTAAATTGAGCGTAGTAATAACAAAAATTAAGGTTGCTTAGAGAAAAATTAAGGTTAGGTATAACGAAAATCGAGGTTGTTAAGAAAAAATTGAAGATAGATATCCAAAAATCACGGTTGACTAAGAAAATGTTTGAAGAATTAAACAAATGTGTGACAAAAATCAAGGTTGTCTAAAGAAAAACTTTTAAAATTTCAACAAAGATATAATAAAAATCATGGTTGACAAAGAAAAATTTTGAAAAAATTCAACAAGGGTGTAACAAAAATCAAGCTTGAATAGGAGAAAATTGAAGATAGGAATGACAAAATTCAAGATAAACTTTTAAAAATTCAACAAAAGTATAATAAAAATCATGGTTGACAAAGAAAAGTTTGGAAAAATTCAACAAGGGTATAGCAAAATCAAACTTGTTTAGAAAAAAAAATTAAAATAGGTATCTAAAAATCACGGTTGACTAAGAAAATGTTTGAAGAATTAAACAAATGTGTAACAAAGTCAAGGTTGTCTAAAGAAAAACTTTTAAAATTTCGACAAAGGTATAATAAAAATCGAATTTGTCTAGAAAAAATTGAAGATAGTTGTAACAAAAACCAAGGTTGTGTAAGAAAAATTTTTGAAAAATTGAGCATAAGTATAACAAAATCAAGCTCGTCTATAAAAAATTTGAAGATAGTTATAAAAAATTAAGATTGATTAGAAAAAACTAAACAAAGTTATAATAAAAATCAAGGTTTTTTTAGAAAAAAGTTTTAAAATTGAATAAAAATATCGAAAAACCAAAGTTTTTTAGGGAAAAAACGAGAAATTAAACATAAATATAACAAAAATCAAGACAAAGTTTGCAATGCACAAAGAAACCTATACAAACAATCCCAGTAAAAACCCAGGGAATTCCCCATGGGAAAATTGTGTATTGACCTGATGTGTCCAAACTTACCCTTTGCAGAACATATTTTGATAGGTTTTTTTCTATGGAGTGCTTAAAAAACAGGAAAAACTTTGTTTTATTGTTTTAAAATCTTGCAGAATGTCTTGAAATAACCTTATGTTATGTTTTGAAGTCTTGGACCAGAAACGAACTCAGGACTACTGCTGTTCTTAGGGTTTGGTTTAATATTATCTTGGGTAGGAGTCAAACTTAGGACCACCGTCTCTCTTAGGTTTAGAGATTGAATTATCTTGAGTAGGAGTCAAACTTAGGACCACCGTCTCTCTTAGGCTTAGAGATTGTTTTGTCTTGGTAGGAATCCAACTCAGGACCACTGCTTCTCTTAGCATTAAGATTTCTTTTATCTTGGTTGGGGATCAAACCCAGGACTACTGACTTTCTTAAGGTTAGAGTTTATACTGTCTTGGGTGGGAATCTAACTCAGGACTTCTGCCTTTCTTAAGATTTAAATTTATATTATCTTGGTTGGGGATCAAACTCAAGACTACTGGTTTTCTTAGGGTTAGGATTTACAGCTTCGCTGTTTTGGTTGGGAGTCAAACTCAAGACTTCTGTCTTTCTTAGGGTTTGGTTTTATATTATCTAGGGAAGGAATCCAATTCAGGACTACTAATTTTCTTAAGGTTAGAGTTTATATTGTCTTGGGTGGGAATCTAACTCAGGACCTTTCTTAGGATTAGGATTTACAGCTTCGCTGTCTTGGTTGGGGATCAAACTCAAGACTACTGGTTTTCTTAGGGTTAGGATTTACAGCTTCGCTGTCTTGGTTGGGAGTCAAACTCAGGACTTCTGTCTTTCTTAAAGTTTGGTTTTATATTATCTAGGGAAGGAATCCAACTCAGGACTACTAATTTTCTTAGGGTTAGGGTTTATATTGTCTTGGGTAGGAATCGAGCTCAGGACCTTTGTTAGGATTAGGATTTCTACTGTCTTGGGTGGGAGTCAAACTCAGGACTACTGTCTGTCTTAGGTTTAGTTTTTATATTGTCTTGGTTAAGAATTGAACTCAGGATCATCGTCTTTCTTAGGAATAGGAATAAGAATAGAAATAAGATTAGGAATAGGAATAAGATTAGGAATAGGAGTAGGATTAGGAAAGGAGTAAGATTAGGAATAGGAGTAGGATTAGGAATAGGAGTAGGATTAGGAATAGGAGTAGGATTAGAAATAGGAGTAGGATTAGGAATAGGAGTAGGATTAGGAATAGGAGTAGAATTAGAAATAAGAGTAGGATTAGGAGTAGGAGTAGGAGTAGGAATAGGAGTAGGATTAGGAATAGGAGTAGGAGTAGGAATAGGAGTAGGATTAGGAATAGGAGTAGAATTAGAAATAAGAGTAGGATTAGGAGTAGGAGTAGGAGTAGGAATAGGAGTAGGAATAGGAGTGGGATTAGGAATAGGAGTAGAATTAGGAATAGGAGTAGGAGTAGAATTAGGATTAGGATTCGGATTAGGATTCGGATTCGGATTAGGATTTGGAATAGGATTCGGATCCGTCACTGCTCTCTAGCGCCACCGCGCCTGCGATGACGTCATATGCGCCACTGCGCCACCTGCTCTCTAGCGCCCCTAGCGGAAAATGACGCCAAAAAAACCGTTACATACTACTGTCCTCTTTTTGGAGGATATGTCCTCCTTTTTAATGAAAAATAATTTGTCCTCCGAGGACGTTAAAAAATGCCCAAATGTCCTCCTTTTCGGCATTTTGAACAATTAAAACATGTCCAATCATTCAGCCTTTTAGTGTATAAATATATCATCGGTTAGATCACTAAAAGTAGGCCTATATATCGCGCACGCGCTATAGCTTACGTCTTACCAGGTTACTCTAAGACAGTCGGAGGTTTTTATGATGTAATAAATTTCTCATTCGATAATGAATTATGATGCAATTGTAACGACTTCAATGGTTTACTTGACTTGTTTTTAATCAGCTTCAAAAATGCATGTCATCTTTCTAATGCCAAGCACAAGCAACAAAACAGCACAGCGAGACAAACACGATTATGACGTAACAATCACAATTGTCCTTTGCTACACAATATTGTGGCATCCACTGTACTGTAAGTTAAGCTTTGTTAAGACATTCAGATCTAGTTAACAGTGAAACATTTAGCTTGCTAAAAAATAATGCCAAAGAGGAAGTCAGAATTTACAGAAGAGATACAGAAAAAGTATCCGTGTTTTAGAAAGGGACGGAATGATTTTGAAGCGGAATGCATTGTTTGTGGCTACGGTACGTTTATTTCAGTGGCGAATAAAGGTGGACTTAGCTTAGATATGCATGTACAGAGTACAAAGCATAAAAAAGCTATCAGGGGAGAAACTTCATCTGCAAAAGTGACAGATTATTTCTGTAAGCCTGGTACACAAACTGAAGATAATGTTGCCGCTGCTGAAGCCACCATGGCGTTTCATACTGTAAAGCATCACCAGAGTTACAAATCTAATGATTGTACATCACCTTTGATGAGAAAATTATTTCCTGATTCAAACATTTTGAAAAAGTATTCTTGTGCTCGGACTAAAGTTGAAGCTATTGTTAATAACGTTCTTTCTCCCATGAGTGTTAAATACGTGCTGAATGATATACAAGTACATGGTATTATGTATCTCGGAGTGGCAACTGATAGTAGTAATCATCAATCAACCAAACTTTTTCCTATTGTGGTTCAATATTTCGATTGGAAACATGGGGGCCTTCAGTCAAAGTTGCTTGAAGTCAAAAGTACTACAAACGAAACATCTTTAACAATTGCTAATGAAGTAAAAGAAACTCTGACAAAAATGGGCTTATTCGAAAAATGTGTTTCTTTCACTGGTGACAATTGTAACACTAACTTTGGTGGCTTAAGACGTCCAAAGGGTAACAAAGTCTTCTCTAGATTGAAAAATGATTTACCAACACTGGTTGGAGTTGGTTGTCCGGCGCATATTTTAAATAACTGTTTGCATCATGGTACGAATCAGATGACTATAGATGTTGAAAGTATTATGTACAAAACCTACCAGTATTTTTACATTTATACTGTTCGCACAGAGGAGTTGAAAGATTATTGTAACTTCATGGATACAGAATACCGGAAACTACTTTCCCACAGTGTAACAAGGTGGCTGTCGCTTTATCCTAGCTTGTCAAGAATGCTTCAAATGTTCCCTGCCTTACAGTCGTATTTCACGTCAATTGACAAGCCACCGATTGTTTTGAAACGGTTTTATGAAGCTCCTTTGAGCGAACTATATTTGAAACACTTGCAATCATTCATCGCTGTTTTCAATGAGCAAGTTCAAAATATTGAACGGTCAAAAGCATCCATTGGTGAAGTTAGATCGTGCCTCGATGCTGTAAAATCAACAATTAAAGAGAGAAAAAAGCACATGTTCATATCAACGCTAATTAAATCAAAGCTGAATAAACTCAGAGAAGAAGGTCAAGATCAAGCTTGTGACTCGTTCATCCGGGATGTTTCTGTGCTGTACAAATCTTGCGTGGAATACTTGGATAAATGGACTAGTTTGTTTTACGAATTTGAATGCTTTGATTGGATGCTACTGTCGCAAACAACCAAGTGGGAAAATGTTGAACCATGTCTGGAATATTTGCAGCAGAAAAATGTTTCTATTGATGAAGCTAAATTGTTTGACCAATACCACAGGCTATGCAAATTCATTGAAACACAGCTTGGAACAAATGCACTGCCATATCGCAAAATGATGGCGCATGAAAGATGGGCAGCCTATTTTAACACGTGCAGTACTACTGAATTGTTTAGCGAGCTGTTAAAAATTGCACAGTTTTACTTCAGCATTATAGCTCATAACGCTAATGTTGAACGTATTTTTTCCTTGTTACAGCCACAATGGTCAAAAGAAAGAGAGCGATTTCTTTTTGATTCAGTTGCAAGCATCTTGAAGTTGGTGTACAATTTCAATGATGTTACATGCAACCAGTTTTATAATATTGTTAAAGCTGATTCTACACTACTTAAGAAAGTTCAAGAAACAGCCAAATACTCGTGGGCTAAGTCGAAAAATTAAATTTAATAACACTTTGACCTATAGCTAAAATATTGTTGCTTTCGTTTGTCTTTTGCCGTATAGGCGATGCAGAACAACTAGCTGTTAATAAATTTCTTTAAAATAAAAAGTGTCCTCCTTTTTGGTGATGAAAATATGGTAACCCTACTTTACGATAATTGTTACGTTCCATTATTATTGTGAATCATAAGACGTCATAAATTTGATATGTTTGATAGTTACTATCATAGATATCCTATGTAACTCCACTTTTATCAGCTGATTAAACAGCTGATAAAGGACAGGTTTTATTCTTTTTATTTCTCGTCTTATCTTTTAATAACAAAATTTTTTTTACGTTCGATCATCATCTGTTTTTTTTTTTATTTATAGCAGTGGCGTGCGGTGGCTTTTGAGACTGCTAATGCAATTGGTATGTCTATTCATCGAATGTATTAAAGAAATTGTGAAATGGCTCTAAGGCGAATGATAAAGACCCTTTTTCATATCATATAAAGACCCTTTTTCATATCGATAATCCTTTTTTAAATTTTACTTGTGCATCTCCTCCCTGACTATGCTTTATTAACAAAAATACATCTTTTAGATTTATCTAGAAGTCTGTATGCAATTTGAGAATTGCATGCCGCAACAAGTATAAAAGGGTGCCTAAAATGATGTGATTAACAAAAAACATGTAATCACTTACTTACTTTTTGAAATATTAGAAAGAACGAACAAAACCCACGATACGTTAAAAAGCATTAATATCTAGGGTTGTTTATCGTAAATATCTAGATTTATCTAAAAGTCTGTATGCAATTTGAGAATTGCATGCCGGAGCAAGTATAAAAGGGTGCTTAAAATGACGCAATTAATAAAAACATCCAATTACTTACCAACTTTTTAAAATATTACAAAGAACGAACAAAATCCACTATACTACGTCAACCTTTTAAGGGACACTGGTACGTATGTGTACCATGATTGTGATTCTAACGTACCAAAAGCACTTTTGTCAAGGCATTATTACTCTAATTTTTAGGTATCTGTGACATCATTATTAACTCATTGTCATTTCATTTTACAATCAAATTTTTATGTCCCTCAAAGTATTAAACAGCACTGGTAGGGTTGTTTATCACAAATATCGATTTATCTAGAAGTCTGTATGCAATTTGAAAATTGCATGCCAGAGTGAGTATAAAAGGGTGCTTAAAATAACGTCACGATAGAGCTCATGTATACGAGTAAAGTAATGCGATTCCTTTGGTGCATGTCATGTTTAATTACACGTTGGTTTTGAGTTTATGACTTGGAAAATTGGTTCCTCAGAATTCGCAATGAATTACATTCAATTATGAATAAATCTGCTTATTAAATATATATAATTATTTTTTTGTATTTAGAGGAAAGTTCGTTGGTCATGCATTGCATGACTTGCATGCCCTGACTGCACGCCACTGATTTATAGCTATATGAAGAAGTTGAATAAACGAAAGCTTATCGAGCTGAGTGGTATTTAGCCGAGATTTTTTGTTCAGAATAATTTTTTATTATTTGCAAATTACACTTTGTTGATAAAAACTTGAATTTTCACGTCAAGAATTGGGGACATTGCCGCTAGTCTTCGATGTAGTCTCGGCTTTTTAGCTTCAAGACCACTGAGCAGAAAAAAATAACATAGATTGTCTTTTTGAAGAGAATAAAAAAAGCACGAGAGAAGGTTGAAGGTAAATCATTGGATAGTTAAACTTGATTGAGTCTAATTCAAAGAAAAAACGATTGGAGTGAAAGTAAAAAAGAAACAAAACAGGTTGCTCTAAGAGATAAAAAGAGAAAAAATGCCGCGCAAATTGTACTCGCGGTTCAAAGCGGCCCCAAATTTTAAAAAATTTTTAAAAGTTGCTAAGATGCTTGAGAAGAACTTAGTTTTTTTTCATTCAACTACTTTCTCTTTGATACTAAATCTGTTTTTCTCTAAAACTAACTCTCACTCTAAGCGGCTTTTCTTCGAATTAGACTTCACCGTTAAACTTGTTCATTTGGGTTTTCATCTAGGTTCCATATACCATTTGATTACTTTCCTAGTTTATCCGGTTCTATTACTTAATTGTCACGGTTGGTTAATTGCTATCGGCTTCGAAAATCCAAGAAAGTCCTTGGTGCAATTGAAGGCCCTATTTCTAAAAGTACCTGAGTCACATTTTCGAAAAAATGAGATAAGCTGAAAAAATTGTTTGTTTACTCGCCAGAAATATTCTGACAAAAAATCTTTTCAGGAAATCACTTTTGAATAGCACAGAGATTTAAAATATAACAGTTGCATTAGCACTGGGACTTACCCCAGAATTCTTAAAATTGGACAAATTGTACCAATTTATAAAGGTGATGCCAAGGATCAGTGCTGCAACTACAGACCCATATCTCTACTTAGCTCATTTAGTAAGATCTTTGAAAAATGCTTGTATGAAAGAATTTAATCTTAAATAAAAACAAAATATTAATACCTGTTCAATTTGGCTTTAAACAAAACTCTTTTACATCAGATGCTGTAAGGCAATTATTTGATAGTTTTGCTGAAAATATTGACCAAAAAAAATATACTTGTGCTGTGTTTCTTGACCTTGAAAAAGCATTTGATACTGTACATCACCAAATTTTGCTTGCAAAATTGGAAAAATATGGCATCTGTGGATTGCCACTACAGCTCCTTAAAAGCTATTTAAATAACAGACTACAGTTTACAGTTGTGAACAACACTAAATCAAAATTTAATCATGTAACTTGTGGTGTGCCACAAGGCTCTACTCTTGGACCATTACTATTTTTATTATACATCAATGACATGCCTCTAATATCCAATTTTAATATGAAATTGTTTGCAGATGACACAGTTCTCACACTGACAAACTCTTGTCCAAAACTGTTGAATAAAAATGTCAACTCTGAACTGGTCAAAATTGACGAATGGTTGAAACTAAACAAATTATTATTAAATACTAATAAAACAAAATTTATGATATTAACCAAACAAAGATCAGCCTGGCATTTTGATATTAGAATAGGAAAGACAAATACCGGTATAGAACAAGTAAATAAAATAAAATATTTGGGTGTAATTTTTAATGAAAGCTTTCTTGGAAGTCTCATATACAACATGTTTGCTCTAAGCTCTCCAATGGTTCCTGGGCACTGCTCAAACTGAGGAATTACGTTGACACTACAACACTAAAAACAGTATACTATGCTTTAATTTACTCTTATCTTCAATATTGTGTCTCAACATGGGGACTGGCTTTGACTACTGCCCTGGATCCACTGGTAAGAATACACAAACGTATAATAAGAATTATTACAAATAGTCCTTTTTTGTCACATACAAATCCTCTTTTTCAAAAATTGAATTTAAAAATAAAAGATATGGTTAAACTTGAAATGGCAAAAACAATGTTTTGGTTTAATAAAAGTTCAACAAAAAATGAGTCCCAAACTATTGTAAGTATAACCTAAAAACATCATTAAAAACAAGACTGGCAGCGTAACAAAATTACTTTCAACCTAAAAAGAGAACAGAATTAGGTAAAAAGACGTTTTCTTACATTGGACCTAAAATATGGCAAGAAGTACCTTTTGAATTAAAGTCACTTTCTTATAATCAATTTAAGAAGAAATTTAAACTTTTTTTAACTTGTCAATATTAAATAAGATGCCACAACAGTTTGATGAAGTCAGCTAGCACATGGAAATTTATTTAATAACAACTAATATTGCTATTTAATCTTCATTGTTTTTCTAAATGTACTGTGTTTTTGTAAGTGTACTGCTGTGTTTTTCTGATAAAAAAAAAATTTTTTTTTGTCCCACTACTTAGAGAGAGGCAGTTGACTAGAAGACTGTATGGTCATTTTGCTGCCTTCTTGTGCTTTCAAAAACTTTTTTTCACATATATTGGTGTATTTTTTGTTTGAAGCACAAAACAAATAAATAGATCGATTGATTGATTGATTGAAATCTTAGCGTATTTCTATTGTAGAAGTAAGGTTTTTGAAAACTTTAGACCTCATTTTCTCAAAATGTCAGTATGTGACTTATGTACATTTAGAACTAAGCTCTTCAATTGCTAACTTTATGTTTTGTTGGTTTTGATCGCTTAGCAGTGTTAGTGTTAAGTTTTCATCCACTAAAAAATATTTCTATAATTTGTATGTTTTCATGTAATGCCTCAATAGAATTCCTATGAACAAGCAATAAAATTTTGATTGATTAAATTAATCCAAAATAAACTAGGAAGGGTTCCATTGAAGAAACATAACTGTACCGCCACTTGCAATGACTAAATTGATAAAAAAGAAAACTTAAAAGTTCTACTATGCCTAGGAAAAACTAATTCCAATTTCCCCATTCACAAGATAACACCAGAAATTCAAAAATTAATTTATAGATTAATAGGTTATCATTACTATTTGCTGTGCTTGATACCCAATTAATTTTATTGAATATAAGGTCTCTTCAAGAAGTCACCATTAGCAATTTTTGTCTGTGAAACTAATGTAAAACTTTCCCCTAGAACCATAAGGAAATTAAAAAGAAACCTAGAGAAAGAAAATCTTAGAAACGAAAGTAAGCATAGGAGGATTGCAGGTTAGTTTTAAGAACAAAAATCACTTAGGCTGACTTCTTAAAAATAAAAGATCTGAAAAGAACATGTTTGCTTTTTAAATGTCACCGAAAAAGAAATTTAATTTTCTATCCTTATGTAGAATTAAAAAATGAATGCTCATCTTGGTTACCCTTTAACCCATTAGTGTTGAAGGTTGAATATTTGTGATATAGTGATAAAATTTTAAATTTTTCTTAGTAATGCCATAGATAGCTATTTGTACAAATTTTTAGTGAATTTAACACTTTGACTGCCAAGTCGTTTTGTTGTAATACTTCCCCAGACGTCAAAATTTTATTTTTTGCTATTTTATAAGTTTTTGGTATAAAAATTAGTAGGGTAAACCATGGTAAAATGGGACACTTTTGAAATTTTAAGTCTGTCAGACCAACAATTTTAAAGCAAAGTGTAAAATAATTTAGCAGTTATGCAAACAACATTAGACCTACAAAATGGAAAAAAACTAAAATGCAAAACCATCACGTTTCCATTATTTTTTTTAATTAGAAAAGTGTCTTAAAAAAAAAGCTTTGTGAATGTCTTAATTTTGGTTTGATTAAAATAGTAAGACACAAAGTTACTAGTTTTGTGAGCCAAAAATATGATACAGAAGATGATATACTAGTATGTACTTATTGCAAAATCATTCAAGAAATTGCAATCAGTTCAGTTTATTTTAATGTTTAGTTCAGTTCAGTTTACTTTCAAGCTTAGCCAAACATCTGGTAATAAGATAAAACTGATATAATTTAGGTCTGTAAAGCCGGTTGTATTAAATTTAATAAATTAAAAGTTTTAGGACTGCACCTTAATTTTTATAAATTTTTTAAAGTAAAAAAGTGTTTATATGAATAAAATAATTATTTATTTAAGTGTGTCAAGTTATTAAACTTGATTTTATTTTTGTTTGTTTATGTAATCAAGTGCTTTGCTGGATTGCCAGAAGTTGCATATAGCCCTTTTGCCATCTTGTTTATACTTGAAGCTGTCAAACAATCTGTGATTGTTGTATTAAAATAAAACTTGTTGGAAACTTGTATTGAACATTGATTTACATGTTCATAGCAACAAATACTGAATATAGGCTCTACTTTGTCAATTATATGACAGTTTTTCATTGTATTAAATTTAATACCACTGGAACTAATGGGTTAAGATAAAATTCAAACCTATTAAGGTTTTAATTAGTTGATTGTTGTCCATAGCTAACAGAAAGCAATTTTTAAAAATAGTTTTTTAAATACAACTGGTACCAGTATTTTGTTACTTTGTAGAAAAAAGTTTTTTATATAACCTCTGTAATGTTATATTATTTATAAAATTAATCTTAATTTAATCATTGAGTTTCATGTCACGTGTTCACAACTTGGCTTCATCATCTTTTAAATCAATATATTCTGAAAAATTATCAAAGTCTTCTGATAGTAAAGGTAAAGTTTGTTTTTTTAAATCTCTTAATGTAGGGTCTTTTCAAGAACTCACTGTATGCAATTTTTTTCGGTGAAACTAACCCAGAATGCCCCATAGCACAGGATGGAATAAAAAAGAAACCCAGAGGAAAAGAATCTTTTCAAAAAGCAATATTAACCACAGGGAGATTGGGGTTTAGTTTTACAAACAAAAATCATGTACATTGATTTCTTGAAAAGACCCTCAAAGTACACTTACAAGCTTGTTTAAATCAAAAAGATTTTTTTGGTTACTTTTTGTATTTTATTGAGTTATATTATTGTTGTTGAACAATTTAAGATTTTAAATGTTGATAGTTTTTGAGTTTTAATGCTTTCAAAAATATTTTAAAGCTTATAACAAAATAACAATTGCTACATTTAGATTCTCTTTACAATTTTTGCTTAATATTGTATTTAATCTTAGAATCTAAATTTAAACAAGAGTATTGTATGATTTTGAAATTTGTGTCATTGTCAAAATCTTGTAATGACTTAATAATCTTATTTTACCTGTTACATTTTTTTGAACCTAGGCAAGGCATATAATTTATTCAGGTCTCATTTACCTTTTGCCCTTCCTAACTTTGCAGGCTTTGGGCTTTTCCCAAACTTTAAAAGTTTATAAAGCAAGCATTGGCAATAGTGAATGAGATCTGTTTATTCCTGTTGTTAGTTTAGCAAATACCTTTAAACTTTGATGATATGTTATATTTAAAAGAAGGTTAGATAAACTGCATATCTTGACATCTTAAAAAGCATGGTTTAAATTCTTGTTGCAAATATAATACTTTTCTTGCAAGTTAAAAAATTGAATTTTTAATAATGTGACAGTTTGATTTATAATCCTGATTTAATTTACATTTAATTTAGAAAATTTATTTTTTAAAATTTACATTTAATTTAGAAAAATCCATGTCTTAACCCTTGCAGCTTGCCTAGTTTGTTACATATGAACAATTTAAGTTTTATAAGTTTAAAATAAAATAATTTATTATTACACAGTTTGTGTATAAATTTTGCTAATTCCGGATTGTAAATGTTGTCTAGTTTAAAAACATCCAGCCCTTTATTTATAAAATCGACCAGTGTTATTGAAAGTTTGTGTATAAGTTATGTATGTTCATTATATCAAGTGCTTTATTCATATCCAAAGCTACTGCTTCAGTGCATTGTTGAAGGCTTGGATTGCTGAAGTTGATCTTTTATAATTTAATGGCAGATGTTGTGTAGAACAGTGTGTGTTGAGTGTTTATGTTTGATAAGTTCCATAATGCTGTACTTTGCAGTGCAACCATTTGTATTGTCAAGTTTGATGTCTGTCATTGTTGTTGTAGGTTAAATTGCTACTTTTATTGCCCTTTTTAGATATCATCAATTCTTGGGTCACATGTTCTATGTGTCCAGGTATGCGACAATTTGGCAGGAGACAATGTGATGGGACAAATTTGTCAGCAAGCCAATTTGTCAGTGAGTCAATTTGGCAGGAAAATAAATAGTTTTGATTTTCCGTCACTAGTGTTGAAGCAACAACAAAAAAATTTTGTTATGTCACTAAGGCAATTGCAATTGTTCAGCTGATAAAAGTGAAAATTTACATTTAAAATTGCTAAATGCATTATATTCAGGGATGTTCCTAGCCCAAGATTTTCTATTTGAATTTACAATAGCTTAATTTCAATTATTTAAAAATTAAAATAAGATACTTAAACAGTTAAAACTTTGAACCAAGGTCATTTAACATATATCTTTTACGAAAAAGTACAATAATGTAGCTTACTGAAAAGACAAGTTTTAAGTTTTGCAGGCGTATCAAATTTTACATTTTAGAACATTTTAGACCTCGAGTATCTCTTCCATAATCATTTGGTCAGGCTATTATATGAGCAGCAAGAGAGATTAAAATCCAGACACCCATTTGTACCTGTCACACAGAAACTATAAGATAATGTATCTAAACTAGATATTTGTGTTGGTCAGTGACAGACTTGATATTTGAGTTGGACAGACTTTACATGGAATATAGAGTACTTGAATAGGCCACCTAAACTTTATAATTTCATCCCAAGAGTTGCTTCCAGGCTTCTTGGTCTGGGCCTGCTTAGGTAAGACTCAACTGCTTGCCAATTGGCATTGTGCGTTTTTGGTCATCCTTGTATAAATAGGGTTTTGCTTCCTCTTGTAATTGCGAGTGTGGTGCACATAAACAAACTCCAGACCATATCATTTCTGCATGCTCTACACACCTCACACCAAAAGGACGTCATGGTCTGTCATTTCTAGATACCAGACGCTGGCTCAAGAACATCACTGCCATCATCAGATGAAAGGAGAATAACCAGATGGTCCGAAATGATGATGATGACAACAAATGCTTGATATGCTATGAAAACCACAGCAATCATGCAATAAGACCAAGCTGATTCAGCATCATCTTCAACAAAAAAAACCCTGGCCACAGAGATAAGCCTTTAGCTTTTTTCAAAACAGGAAAAATGGTCTGAAAAAATTTGAAAGTGAGTGTTTTTGCTAATCTTCATCTGCAGAAATAGTAGAAGTGCCATTTGAAATTGCTCACTTGATTGCTGTAATGAAGAAATCTCACAACATTAAATAGTGAAACATTGATTAAACTGTGCATGTTAAAAGCAGCTGGCTTTGTGTCGTAAAAAACATACAGCAAGAAGATAGCAAAGATTTCACTCTCAGATTTTACGATCAAAACACCCATTGATAAGTTCGCAAAGGAAATCGAGTGTCAAGTTTTCAAAAAGTTACCAGCTTTTTTTTTAATTCAATGTGATGAAACAACTGATATTTCCCAATTGTCACAATTGTTAGTCTATGTTTGTTTTGGGTGAAAAGGATATGCTGTTTTGCAGACCCCTAGGGAACACATGTAGAGCATATGATGTATTTAAAGTGGTCTTGATGTTTGTTGGAATAATAGTATAACTTGGAAAAAATTGTGGGTGTCTGCACTGATGGTCATCTGACAATGTTTGGATCTTGAAGTGAATTCATTGCAAAGATACAGGAGGAACCCTAATGTGGTTAGATCTCATTGTATGATTCACCAAAATGCTCAGGGCTCTAGAACTTTACCTATTGCCATGAAAAGCAGGTTTGCAACAATCATATGAGTTGCCAACTATGTTAAAGCAAGTGCTGTAATTACAAAACTGTTTACGAAGTTTATTTTTTTAATTAACAAGTTAGCACGCATGTATGAAATAAAAGATGAACTTATTCTGTTTTGTTGGTATTGTCAAAGGGGGCACCAGTTTTATTTCCATGATGAAAGGGAGGTGCATCTTAAAAAGTTGTGCATGCGATCAGGGCCTGCAAGTCATGCTTTGCATGAGCAATGAACTTTTGTATGATGACCTTTATTTTTTTACTTAATAAAGAACATCACGGTTTTGGGATGGAATTAGAGAAATCTAGAGGCTGATCTGAGGTAAAGATCTTTTTTTTTTTTTAAAGAACACTATGATTTTGGGATGAAAAGTCAGAAATCTGACACTGATTTTAAGTGAGGATTTTTTTTTGGAAAACACTATGCTTTTGGGACAAAAAGTCAGAAATCTGTGAGTGATTACAATTGAAGACTTTTTTTTGGAGAACACCATGATTTTGAGACAAATTTGTCTTAGAATCCTAGACAATATTTTTTCCTATCCATAAAGTATTGCATGCCAACTGCATGTACAGCCTCAGAGAGGTCATTGCATGCCACTGAATTAGAGTTAGCCCCACTTTGCTCCATCTTTCCTTCTGTTGTGCTAACATTAAGCCAGGACTATGGCAGTAAAATGCTTGACCTTCAGATTGATAGTAATGTGTGCTATGTTATCACTGTCTAAACTTTCAATTTGTAACTTTCTATGGTTTTAATATAAAATTTAAAACTTCTCGTGTGTCTGAGTGCTGAAAAAACATTTGTTGTAAATAATGTTGTTTTATAATTATTCTGTAGCTAATTAATTATATCTAAAGTGTATACTGTATTATATAATTGTTATAAACAATTGTATCTTTTTAAGTGTATAGTCAAACTGGGCAATGCGCAGCTACCCATTTTTTACCGCCTAATGCGCAGAAGCTTTTTAATAAACAAACAAAAAAAGAAAAAAAAAAAAATTACTCCAGGATTTATCTTATATCTTTAAAAAGTGTCAGTATCAAAATCAAGCGAATCCAAAGGTTTTTTGACATTAAACTACACGTTCTTCAAACCGCTTCATTTTTTTTAACTTTTAACTTTGCCCTTCAACCTGCTAACTTTGCTTACATCATGAAATATACTGAACGCTTAATGTAATCTATAGTTTCTAGCCAGTCTACTAATGGTTAAGAACATATCTGAACAAAAAACAGCGAAAAAAAATGTTTTCTCCTTCTGTTATAAAAAGATGTTCTTTACCCATATTTTTTTCATTATATTTTGTCCAATGCGCATAATGGTCAAGTGTAATTTAAAGAAAAACCAATTGGAGTGAGAGTAAAAAAGAAACAAAACTAGTTGCTCTAAGAGATAAAAAAAAGAAAAAACCTGCGCAAATTGAATTTGTGAGCCCAAAATTTAAAAAAAAATTTTTTAATTTGTTAAGAAGCTTGAGAAGAGCTTAGTTTTTTTTCAATCAACTAATTTCTCTCTAAAACTAACTCTGTTTCTATCTTTCACTTTCACTTCAATCGCTTTTTTTTTTTTTTTTTTTCGAATTAAACCCGCCGTGCATAATAGCATCAACGTGCTTCCAACTCGCATCTTTTGTCAGAAACAGTAAACTTAGTTCTATGATTTGATATTTATGATCAAGGGCAAGGGAAGAGCAGAGATTTCTTTAGGGTTTGATTTCTATTTGGAGAATTAGATGTTTTTAGATACGAAAACAAAATTTCAATGAGATGTTTTGCTGTTTAATTAGTAACAAAAAAATTGAGAAAAAGGTTAAGTAGCCAATCCTTACATATGACAATTATTTTTTAAGAATTAGAAAAATTTATATAACCTGGTCGAGTGGTTAAGAGCGCCATTTTGATGGCGCCGCATCAACATGGTTGCGGTTTAAAAGTTACTTGGGTCAAATTGTTGTATCCTTGGAAAAGAAATTTTACGACACTTTTCTCTGCTTGAAATTCTTAGTTAGCATATTTACATATTACAGTATTTATATCGAAATAAATGAATAAACAAAAATCCAAATAATAAAATTTAACCGGACAGCTATATCTTGGCATCACTGGAAGCATATCGGGAAAATCAACAGTGGACAAGAAAAAAAATTTTGAGCAATAGGCCTATACAACAACTGGCATGAAAATTCTTCAGAAATGAAACAAAAAAAAATGCACTGAAGTTGATCAAAATTTATTTAATTGCATTAGCTTTTGTAAACTATTGCTTACTTAATGACGCACAATGGGACAACATAAAACACACTAAATTCTGAAATAAATTGATATCTGTAAAAAACAGACCACTACGAATAACAAGAGGCTGAATCAACGTAATCTATAATAATCTAAGTGTGCTCTAATCTTCATTGTCGATTTGAATTTGTTCTTCAAAACTAATATAGCGTTATTCTTCTCTGATCAAACACTTCTCTAAAACAACAAAACCTTATTAGAATTCCAATAACTTTTTTTTTTCTTTTTTTTTTATAATCACAAAAAAATTTTTTATTCATTATGGGGTTTCATGCGTAGCCTAACTATTTCTATGCCTGCCTTAACCGTATTTGAATCTAATTATACCAGGAAAAAGCAGGTTAGGCTTTTTGCTCGTATAAATAATCAAATAGATTTAAAAATAATAAACTATGCAATAGGTTATTTAGAGATGTAGTTTCATTACCAGGAACGGAGAATTCTGTCCTATGATCAGTGCACTTAATTAATCCCTTCCAGTTGTATATAATGCGTTGATGAAACAGAAACAACATGTGAAAGGAGAGGTCAGCAAGAAAAATTGAGACAAATTTTTGAATCGCAAAAAAAATTTTAAAGCTATTTTTATTTTGTTTAACTGGTGGACTTTGGCCCTTTAACCCCCCCTCAGGTTGTCCTTTCCATGTTTAAAATTTTTTAAATCATTCCACCTAAGTTATGATTGTCTAACATTTAAAGTACAAAAAATGCGCAATAACTGCGATCGCCTGCGCATTACCGCAATCGCTGGCACATTACCCGTATCTCGTAAAAAGCCGTGCCGGCTCCGGAAACGGAAGTTAAATTAAAAAAAAATATTTTATTTAAACACGTCAATAAATTGTTAAATAAAATAAGTTAAATTCACGGCTTCATTGCATTCAAAAAGCAAGCTATTTAATCAAAAGTTAAAATTTTCCATGTTTTCGCTGCGCATTGGCCAGTTTGACTATATGTATAAATATCTTCATGTTGATCATTGATGTTTCAGATCTGAGTATTAATGGTATGGAGAACTAAGCTAATCATTATTCATAATGCTAAACAAGGTGGAAATCTTTTATGGGATTACTTAAAAATAAGTAATGAGGATGTTAGCATAGCTGTCTGCATACTTTGCAAAAAGAATTTATCAATAGGGAGCAAGGACCCTCACAAAATGTTGACAACAAATCTTTGCCAAAGCCCAAGCTTCTGTTGCTTATGCTAATATTTCCAAATATGAATTTATTATGGTCCATATCATGATTAATGATTCTTTTCTAACCGGTTTAACTTTTTAATCACTGCCGTGTTTTTCTTTTTGTTTTTAAATTCTTTTGCTGACTTTTTATTGCTTTCTTAAGTTTTCCTTTTTGTATTTGTTTTTTAAATTTTTGATTGCTTTCTGACAAGGCCTATAGATAAAACAAACTGTTAGAGCTAATAAAAAGTAGTTAAAATAATTTTCATGGTTTAATAGTTTAATATAATAACTGCTCTGAATAAACTGTCATTCAATATTTTTCTGATATGCCAAATTACAGAAAAATGTTCATGCACACCAACCAGAATATATTTGTAGAAAAATGTTTATATACAGTATAATGCTTATTATGACATCATAACTTTTGTATGTCTGCAAAACTTCAATTTTGTAAAAGACATATGTTAAACAATCTTGATTCACAAATTTATCTATTTAAGTACCTTTTTTTAATTTAAATATAAGTTATTGTAAATTCAAATAAAAAGTCTTCAGCTAGGAACATCCCTAAATTTAATGCATTTAACAATTAAATGCGAATTTTCACTCTTATTAGTGAACAATTGCAATTTCCTTAGTGACGTAACAAAACTTTTTTGTTGTTGCTTTAACGCTAGTGAAAGAAAATCAAAATTTATTTTCCTGCCAAATTGGCTTGCTGACAAATTTGTCCCATCAAATTGTCTCTTGCCAAATTGTCTTGCTTCATATGCATCCATGGGCAAAATCTGTAACTACTGAATTTTGTAATTTTAAATTTTAGAATGGTGGGAAATTTTAAATTTGTACTTGTCTTTAGAGCCACTTAATTGCATTGCAATGTGCGGCATGAATTGCTAAAAAAATAAGAAATGGAAAAAAATGTATATTTTCTTAAATAAAAAAATTATATGTAAACTAATGACTAAATATAAACTAAAATAACTGAATATAAAAAAAGAAATTACTATGAATATAAAATAAAAATGACTATAAGCATAAATAAGCTGTCCTACCCCAGTAATAATGGCCTAATTTTTTGTTATTAAATTCTTGTTACATATAACTTATTCTCTTTGATTGATGCTTACTGTTTGAAAAACTTAAACTTTTTTTAAAACCTTAACTTGACAATACATATATGCATATTGGCCAATAAGAGATAGCTAGATAATATATCGATCATCGAAAATTTACTAATTTGCTCTTTGCTAAAACCCTAGGTTCAATTATATATTTTCAATTTTAAATTTTCTAGTAAAAATTGATTAGCTGACTTCTAAGTGTAAAAAAATATATTGCAAGGAGCTGGAACCAACAGAAATTTTGATGCCTCCAGCTCAAACTCTCTACAAAATATGAGAAACTTAACTCTGGTTCCAGCTCCAGCTTTTTCAAAACTGGCTGGCTTTATGACTCTGGGCTCCAGCTCTGGCTCCGACTCCCCAGCTCTGGTTGTGATTTTTTTCAGAAATGAAGAGTCTGTTGGCATCCAGTATTGCCTTGACAAAGTGTTTGTTTTCCTTATGTACATTTGTGGTGTGGAATCTGTGGCAAACAATATTTTCAACATGTTGTTTAAATGATGTTCAATTGGCCTATTGGTAGTTTTTATTGTGTTTTTCTCCAAGTAAAGCAAGAGCTCCACCCAGTAGAGATCAGAGAGGAAGCAGAAATCACTCAATTTCTAGTGGTTAAGAATCAATCACTTCATTAAGAATCCATCTGTACCTCTACAAGGCTAATTCATGTAGGAAAAGACTTTTTGAACAGATATCTCTGCCAAATAGCTGAACACAGACCTTTTTAGACTGCTTGATGCATGGGGCAGCATGAAATTTTTGTAGTATAACTCAAACTGCAAGTAGGGTTTATTTATAAGATTTTTTTTGGACTGTTTGCCTGCATAGCTGAAGAGCACAATGTGCCCAGATTTTAAGTTTCCATCTTGTGAACTGCATTTTGTCTGGTCTTTATCTGTAAATCACTGGCATGGGTATCTCTTAACAAGAGAAATAAAATCTCTGGCCAATATGTTGTATAAATTAATAAGGTGTGCAAACTTTCTCATGACAATAGTGTTCGTTGATCAGAAAGTTGTTTGTTTTTGTTGATTCTAGTTGATTGTTTACATGTATTTTTGATTGTATATATCTTTGTCTTTCAAAACTATTAATATTTGATTCTGATCAGAAATATTTGATTTTGATCATTGTTTTCTATATGGAACCTAAATCTAATCCAAAACCAAGCTCATTTCTTATATGGAACTATAATGTGAAGCTTAAGAATCCATCTTACTTTGAAAAGTTCAGGTTATCTAGCAAGAATTTTACTAAAGACTGCTAATTGTTTGGAACAGAAAGCAAATTAAATTGAAGAGTGATGCAAGATGTCACATCAATCATGCACATGCTTTATAGAAAAACCATTCAAAATTAAAGCTGTAAAGCATCACATATCCACTTCTTTAGTTTTACATGTTTTCTTTGTCAAAAAATAAATGTACAGTTACTTACAATTTTGCTGACTTTAGTTTTGCAATGTTTTGAAATAGAAAACTACTGGGTTTAACAGATAAATCCGTACAAATTTAAAATTGTTATAAGAATGTTTGGTAACAACTTATTATTTTAGTTTTCTAAAATAGTGTTTAATAGGACCCATATTGTATAAAAAGTATATTAATTTTTTTTAAACAATTCATTCTGCAATGGAATAAACGAGAAGATCTGCAATATGCAAATTTCGCTGCACGGGGCACACACCATTAAAAATAATAAAATTACTTGCAGTATTTTTTCATTTTAATTGAAAAAATGAGTAAAAACGTCCCCTTTGCTTGAAACAACACAGATTACCATTATTTTTGAAGGGTTTTTTGTTGACATTACAGGAAATACCTCCTTACTTGAAGATGCAATCCAATGGTCATTTCTTCAATTTGAGGTCTATCAACAGTAAAGATTTTTTCATCTGAAAAAAATTTTATCTTTGATGGATTGGATTTTAACAAATTCAATATTAATTTACACTGATTAAAACAAATTTCTTTCATTTTTTCTGTTAAAAGGTGTTTTTTCCCTCTTGCATAAGAGTTAAAACCTAATTTATTAATGCCTCTTTTTATTGTCATCACACTAATTGATCTTTTTTTCGCCAACTCAGTCATAGGCACTGCAGGATTTGCTTTAATGCTTCTTTTTAATCCTGCTAAAAAAGTAGGTTTTACAATCCTGTCTCTTCTGCTATTGTGAGCACTTCTTTGTTCTTTGCCCATTTCATCAAATCTTTTGCAAACATCATAAACTGTTTGTCTCGGATATTTAAGTAATTTTATTATTTTTAATGGTGTGTGCCCCACGCAGTGCAATTTGCATATTGCAGATCTTCTCATTTGTTCATTGCAGAATGAATTGTTTAAAAAAAATTAATATACTTTTTATATAATATGGGTCCTATTAAACACTATTTTAGAAAACTAAAATAATAAGTTGTTAACAAACATTCTTATAACAACTTTAAATTTGTACGGATTTATCTGTTAAACCCTGTAAGCTAAAAAAATACATTTTGGGATCTGGAATTATAAACTTGAAAAATTTTGGGACCTGAAATTATAAACTTGAAAAATTTTGCAGTTGTGATTAATTTATGATTAAACTTTTGTCTTGAATGAAAAAATATATATCTTGTGCTTTTATAAATCTATTTTGTAGTGGTACGAGGTGCATTCAATAAGTTTCCAGACTTTTTTGGTATGGACACTTTTATTAACCGTACACACAAAAAACTCTAGTCCCCTTCGAAGTATTCTCCTCCGACATCAATGCACTTGTTGTACCGTTCCAACAACTTCTGGAAAGCCCCCTGGAAGTCTTCTTGTGTGAGCGTGTTTAGGACCCTTGTCACAGCCTCTTTCATGTCCTCAATTGTGGAATAATGATTGCCTCTGAGGTTTTCCTTGAGCTTTGGGAATAGCCAAAAGTCACAGGGAGCAAGGTCCGGGCTTTAGGGAGGATGGGGAACCGTCTTGATGCCCATTCGGGTCAAATAGTCTGTGACGAAGATGGATTTGTGGACTGGGGCATTGTCCTGATGGAAATGCCACTGACCTGATTCGAAGAGTTCTGGCCTCTTCCGACGGAATGTCTTCCTGAACTCCCTTAAAACTTCAATATAGTACTCCTTGTTGACTGTGATTCCAGTGGGAACCCAGTGAATGTAGATTATGCCCATGCTGTCAAAAAAAGGGATCATCATGAGTTTCTGGGTGGACTTGCTCTGTCTGGCCTTCTTGGGTCTGGGAGATCCAGCATGCTTCCACTGGGAACTCTGTCTCTTGGTCTCTGGGTCATAACAATAGATCCAGCTTTCATTGCAGGTTACCAGGGCATCAAGAACTTGGGGATCTGAATTAATGAGCTCGACCATCTCCTTGCTGTCATTGCAACATCTTTCTCTCTGATCTTCCCGGAGCACTCTTGGGACGAACTTCGCGCAAATCTTCCGCATCTTCAGTTACTCACAAATGATTTTGTGTACAGCTCCCACACTGACATTAAACTGTGCGCTTAGTGTCTCTATAGAAACACGACGGTCCCTATTCATGAAATCGTTTATTTGGCCAATCATCTCTGATGTTCTGACTTCCCTACTCCCTTCACATCTCTCATCATCCCTCAAGAACTCCCTGCCTTCCTTGAATCTCTTGTGCCACTGAAAAACTGATGATTGATTCATGCAAGATGGTCCATAAGCAGTCTGAAGCATACCATACATTTCCGTGGCAGTTTTTCCAAGTTTAAAACAGAACTTGATCGCATATTGTTCTTCTAATGTGTCCTCATGTCCAGATTGCATTTTTGAAATTCACCAGCTGTGACAATCAGGATTTAGTAAGGTGTACTCTAATTCCTACTGTAGCTATAAATTTGCACCTAAACAAGAAAAAATTGGTCAATCATCTCATAAGGAGTATAGTAACAACATACTGAAATATTTCGAGTTTACAGCAATTATAAATGCCTGTAGAAAAAAAGTCTGAAAACTTATTGAATGCACCTCATATCACTAATTTTGTGGAAGAATTCTTTACTATAACCTATAAGTGTATAAATTGCTGGGTCCTGGAAGGATGAAAGAGGTGCATAGATAGATACATTGCTATTTGTAAGAAAGTTTGATTTATTTATACTAAAACAAATGTGACAAAAACATGATACAAAAAAATATAATAATAAAAAGTTTTTCCAATGCCTATAGTGCTTGCAAAATCAATAATAAAGTATGCTAGTATATATTGTTACTAGTTGAAATTTGCATAATTAATTTTACTGGTCCACAAAAATTTGCTGCCAAAAGTTTGGTGAAGGACTTGTGCACATTGAATTCAGCAAGGTGCAAAATTTTTCCCTGATTATTTACTCGGACAAGAAACAGGGGAGCTTGTCTGTATTTCTTTAAAAATATATTGGACAAATAATATAAATATAAAAACATATAAAATAATTAAAAAAAGGTTTGTAGAAAGTAGTAAGGTAAAAACACTGCCTTAGTTAATTATGTTAAAATGCTAGCTTTTTTGATTTTCAGCTTACATAAAGGTTTTATAAGTTTAATCTGAAGCAATTTTTTGACAATGAGTCCTTTTTTTATTTCTTTGGCCCATGCTTAAGCTCTGTTTCACAACTCTAAAATAGAAGGAAACAGATTTTTGTTTAACTTTTTTGCTATGGCACTCACATTTTTGTAAAAAAAATTTTATTTTTTAACTTTGTCTTTGGGATACTGAAGACATAATTGATAAAAAAAAATTTTTTTGGAAACTCTAATTTTATTGGTACATATATGGATTCTTGTTCACCATTTGCCATGCTTACTTTATAAACTTTTAAATTTTGGGGAATTTCCAAAGCTGCAAGATTATTAACAGCAAAGAGTGAACGAGATCCCATGTACGAGGTGTAACAAAAAAGAAACTAGACTGTATCAACCATGCTCTTGGCACAATGCCAATCAGCAAGCCACTTGCTCACCGTGAAACACAACTTCTTAGTTCTATTGTGTGCAATTTCTTTAACGTAAGTCGTTCTGTTTTTATGTTTCAGGCTTTTGTGTAACACAGTGTTGGTAGCCTTTGTCACAATTTTGTTACTTTGTGTTGCGTTTGTTTGTATTCTGCGCTTTTGGTTGTTACAAAACTGTTAGTAGCTCAAGAATGAAACAACAAATCAACTTGAAGTTTTTGGTGAAACTGAGGAAAACCCCAACTGAGTGTTTTAAACTTCTTAAAGAGGTTTATGGTGAAGATGTGATGTCGAGATCTTCAAATGGCACAAATGTTTTGAGAAAGGCTGTGAGGAAGTGGAAGATGATCCCAAGACAGGACAACTTTCCACAATGAGGACAGATGAAAACATCACTAGAGTGAAGCAGCTGGTGCAAAGTGATCACAGGTTGACAGTACAAATAATATCAGATTAACTGGGCCTAAACAGAGAATCAGTGTGGACAATCTTGCTGCATGATCTGGGGATTCAAAAGGTGTGTGCCAAAATGGTGCTCAAGATTTTGTCAGAAGACCAGAAGCAGAATCGAGTCAAATTTTGTGAAGACATGCTGGAGAAAATTAAAGATGATTTGGATATTTTAGGCAGATCATCACAGAAGATGAAACTTGGGTTTTCCAATACGATCCTGAAACAAAGAGGCAAAGCTTGTAGCGGAAGACTGCAGAATCACATAGACCCAAGAAGGCGCAGATGTCAAAATCAAAAATCAAAGTCATGCTGATTGCATTTTTTGATCAGAAGGGTATGGTTCATCATGAATTTGTGCCTGAGGGTGAAACAGTGAATCAGCACTTCTACCAACAGGTTCTCATTCACCTCCATAATCGAGTTTAACACAGCAGGTGGGAACTGTGGAGTGACAAGTCATGGCTTCACCATGACAATGCACCCACACACAAGGCAATTAGTGTGAGGCAGCTCTTCGTCAAAAACAAATAAGAGCTCTTGACCACCCTCCCTAATTCCCCAGATTTAGTGCCTTGTGACTTTTGGCTTTTTTCCAGGCTGAAGCCTGTGATGAAAGAACTCATTTCTCATCTCTAGAAGAAATCAAGGCCTCAGTGATGAGGGAGCTGAAGGGACTCAAAAAAGAGTTCTTCTGTGGGTGGCAGGATTGAATCCAAAAGTGTATTGACTTGGAGGGGGAGTATTTTGAAGGGGAGAATTCATAAATTATCAAAATATGTTGTATTAAAATTTTTATAACAACAGTCTGATTTTTTTTTGTCACACCTTGCATGTACCAGTAGGCTTTACTGAAAAGTTTACTGGTACACATATGTACCATTTATACTTTTATGCAGGGTTGTGGAGTTGGAAGGTTATGATTTGACTCTGACTCCTAGAATTTTTAAAATGCCGACTCTGACTCCCCAATTCCTTAGTAAGGGCAAAGTATTTGTCTTAAATTAGATTTAGCTAAGCAAAAATCATTGTGCGAGTTGCCAGTTGCACAAAATAAGTCAAGTTTTTCAAATACATAAAAAGATATTTATCTAAAAAAATTATGTATATAAGTGTATATAAACATATATAACTGCAAATTGCTGGTGCTCTTCAGAAGAGTGCAAATTGCTGGTGTTCTTCAGAAGACTCTTCAGAAGAGTGCGATTATTCCTGATTGTCGATACAAAAATATTAAAAAAACACTTTATTAAAATAGTCCTAACAGATTGTTTTACCAGTAAGGCCCATCAGGGGGCACAGTTAAAATTAATTTTTATGCTTCGGATGAAAACTTGCATTTTAGGAAAATAACGCTGCCAAAAGTTTGGGTTTATGCGATTGTTTTGCTAAAGTTAGTGATTGACTAGCAAATTACTATTTTTTTTACGAGATATTGAAAGAAAACATGCTGTAATGTTGCGCATAGATGTATTCTTAAACTTAACCAAACTGCCGAAAAAATTAAAGCATAGAAAAGTTTATGGATTATTAGTTAAAAGAAAGTGTTCTAAAAGAATCTCTTTATAAAAAATTGTTTTTATAACACTTTCTTTTAACTAATGGTCCATATTAATGTTTTATACAGTACAAAACAATTTTTTTGTAACACTTGCTCTTAACTAATGATCCATAAACTTTTGTACGCATTAATTTTTTCGCCAGCTTGACCAAGTTTAATGCATCTATGCATAATTCGTGACAAAAGTAATTATCTAATAATCAATCACTGATTTTCGTAAAATAATTGTTTAAACCCAAACTTTTGATAGCGTTATTTTTTAAGATGCGAGTTTTCATCTGAAGCGTAAAAATTTATTTTAACTTTTAATTTTTGCTTATTTTATTTCTTTCAACGTAAATAATTTTGCTTTTTTTAGTTGTTGTGTTTCCTGATGAGCTTCACAGGTGAAACAGTCTGTTGGGACTATATTAATACAACATGTTTTTTTCGTTATATTTGTATTTTGATAAATAGGATATACACAACCCATTAACTATAAATCTTACAATGTTTAAATAAAACGTTAATACAAATCACATTTAGAAAACTAACTCGAAATGGCATACACCATAACTCGAAACTAAATATGTATTCTACTCGTATACTTAATGCTTATTACATTTTCTGAAATGTGAATTTTGTCGGATCTTGTAAACAAAATAAAAGGAGGTCTGTAGTTTCTATCTCAAGGATAATTCAATTATTGTAATTTTGTACGAAACTGAACATGCAAGCTCCCAGCTGTTTACAGACATTCATATTAGGAGATTATTAAAAAATTTACCTTGGTTCTAAACTTTTGGTTGATATTTTTTTGAAAGAACAGAGCAAGAAGAGTAAGTTTTAATTTTCAAAAATTCTAATTTAATAATTTGCTTGTAAAAACAAAATTGCTTCTGTGAGTTTCTCCTTCATTGCAGCCCTTTGGTCTGTTCCGATGAGCCTTAGTGATAAAAACAGACGTTCAGCACTTGCTTCTGTTGGAAGAAGTACTTATTTAAAGACTCGTCAAAAATAAAAAAATGGGGGGCATTTTGGGGGATGAAACAGATTAATGGCATTTACATTAATTTTGATGGAAAAATTCGCTTTGTCATATGAGCGAATTGAGGTACGAGCTCGGTCATGGAACGAATTAAACTCGTATGTCAAGGTACCACTATACTATAGAAAGAAGCTGCTTAGGGTAGTAATTGATTATGCACTTGGCATTTGCTCCCTGTCATTGGATTGAAGAAAGGGAAGCAACGAAATTGGCTGTCCAAAGCATTACAAAAAATACTTTTTGCTTAAAATCTAAAAGTAAATTTTTTATGAGTTGCACGCTGTTTAGCATGATACGCAGTAAGGTTCTCTTAAAAAGATTACTGCACTGCACTCCACTGCCGCGTGCGGCCGCGTAAGCTGTGTGGTTAACATCACTAATATGTAAAGAAATTGGACATCAGGAGTCGGAGTCGGACAAAATAATCTGACTCCGACTCTTAAAACTCTTAACAATCCGACTCTGACTCTGCAACCCTGCTTTTATGACCACATTAGGTAGCCAGCAGCCCCTAACAAATATTGTTATTAACGTTACCTATCTAATGTAAATATTATTCTGTAAGGATTTTATTCATTTGTTGGTACACAAATGTACCAATAGTAGCAAAGTATTAAGGAAGCAAGCCTCCTGTTTTTTTTAAAAATTATAACACGAACGCATTAATTCAAGAACAGACTTTACATAATAACATGAAAACATTTTAAGGCTTTGCAAGGCTTCCAAAAATTATCCAATTGAACATCCAACTCTTTGTGTTATATTTATTGGATTTAATTGTACATTCAAAAAATACTTTTTTTCTAACAACACATTTTATTTTGTTTTACGTTCTATAGCTGTGGTTCTTAACCGGGAAAGCACGCCTCTTCTGGGGAGCATACATAAATTTTCAAGGGGGCACGAGCCCAAACATGCTTTACAACACATTCTTTATTAATTTTGATAATCAAAATGACAGAGAACTTGACTCAGGAAGAATCAAATTGAACAACAGAATCCAGCAAGCTTTTTTTAACTGGATTTTGCTCTCACAAACAGTAACTGTGAGTCTCAATTAAAGCATAAGTCTCAATAAAAACTCACTTATCTGATTTTAAAAAATAATTTAATCAAGTAAAATTCTTGTATAAATGAGAAGCAAGAAACTGGAAGTTTATCAGAAACCCATTTTAGTGCAAAGTAGGTGACATTTTTGATAAAGCACAAGAAGAGTTTCTCAAGTTAAAATTTAACTCAAACGGCTAAGAACCACTTTAAAGATAACAATATTTGTTAGGGGCTGCTTGCTACCTAATGTGGTCAATAAAAGTACGAATGGTACATATATGTATCAGTAAACTTTTCAGTAAAACCTTGAGCCGTTTTGAGCCAAATATCTTCATGTTTATGCTCTTATTTCAACCCAAGTCTTTGTGTTCTATTTATGTTTGGTTCAACTTATCATTGTAAAGCTGCATTTTCTGCACTAATTTTTCAAAAACAAGCTGAAAGTTGAAGGAGACTTACAGTGTGTGCTGTCTGGGATTAAACCACGCATTAAATAGCTATTAATAGTTTCTAAGAAAATTCAATTCAATTCAATTTTATTTGCAATCAAGGTATTACGTTTTAAAGTTTTTATTGAAAAAGTGATTGCAAAATAGGAAACAGCACCTAACGATATACGTTATTACAGTGGCGCAACCAGAAATTATCAAAGGGGAATGGCAATTAAAGTAAAAAAAAATTTTTTTAGACATTCAATTTTTGCAAAGTTAAAAATTCCATTCTTGGCTATGCGCGCTCTCACCGTTCTTCCGTTCTCCGTCGTAGTGATCTCTAAAAAAAAATTCGATTTTGTCCCGAAATCGTGGTTCGATAGAGATTGCAAAGGTGGATGGCATGCCGTCCAAACATCTCCCCTAGTTGCGCCCCTACGTTAAACATCAATTGTGCGTGGTCGCCGTGCCTTTAAAACGAAGTAGCTACTGTACATTAATTATTTTTTAAAAAAGAAAACAATTAACTTAAATTTGTTTTTTAAAAAAATAATATAAAATAAAAGTGTATATCAAAGCGCAAAAGGTAGTAGAGATACTTTATCACAATAAAATTTACACATCCGAGCCATATAAAGAGAATGTTGCATAATCATGGGTGGGAGAAACAACAAACTCTGTGACCAAAAGGGTCAGGACCAGTGATGAGATTCAAAATTTTAAGAACAGGTTCTCTTTTGTATCGAACTCGCAAACAACAGTTTCAGTGTTGGGATTCAAAGTTTTAAGAACAGGTTTAAAATTAGGGTGTTCTCTAAAAAAAAAAGATCTTCACTTCGATTTCATCTCTAATTTCTCAATTTTTCTTGCAAAATTAGGGTGTCCTCTAAAAAAAAAGGTCTTCACTTCGATTTCATCTCTAATTCCCTATTTTTCTCCCAAAATTAGGGTGTTCTCTAAAAAAAAAAAAAGTCTTCACTCAGAATCGTTCTTTACACTCTGAACAAACATCTGCAGCAGATTGAAACTGTTACATTAAACACAGAGATATTGAAATACGAGGGGCATTCAAAAAGTAATGCACCAAACTTCATTATGTACAAACAATCTATAATAGCAACATGTATTATACATCAAAAGAAAGGTACAAGTGTGAGGATTACATTTTTATTTCTCCACATAGTCTCCACCTCTTTCAAGAGCTACAGTCCATCTATGAACGAGGGCATGTATACCAGTGTTGTAGAACTCAGCCGGTTGATGTCTAAGCCAATTCAAGACAGCAGTTTTCACTTCATTGTCATTGCCATATCGGTTGCCCCAGAGTCCTTCTTTCATTGGACCAAAGAGGTGGTAGTCTGACGGTGCCAAATCAGGAGAATATGGCGGATGTGGTATCACAGTCCATCCAAATGAAGTGATGGCCTCCATTGTCCTGATGCTTGTGTGAGGATGTGCATTGTCATGCTGGAGGAGCACATTTGCCATGTCCAAGTTGGGCCGAACACATCGAATTTTTGCTTTGAGCTTCCTAAGAGTCTCAATGTATACCTCAGAGTTAATGGTTTCCCCTTTCGGCAAAAAATCCACAAGGATTACACCTTGAGAATCCCAAAAAACCGTGGCCATAATTTTGCCAGCAGAGTTTTGGGCCTTGAACTTTTTGGTCCTTGGTGAAGTTGGGTGACGCCATTCCATTGATCTCCTTTTAGATTCAGGTTCAAAATGGTATACCCATGTTTCATCTCCAGTAATGATTCTTTCCAGAAAGGTGGGATCTCCATGGTGGTGTTCCAGAAGCTGAGTGCAGCAGCGAACTCTTTCAGTCTTGTGGTCCTCCGTCAGCTGTCTGGGTACCCAACGGGCATACACTTTTGAATACCCAAGGGACGCCACGATTGAATGGGCACTGCCTATGCTTACATCAAGCTTTGATGCCAGCTCCTCGACAGTAATGCCCCTTTTAGTTCTTATCAACTCATCAGCATAAGTTTTGTTGTCAGGATTGACAGAGGTGGATGGGCGACCACTACGTGGCTTATCGGCTATGCTGACTTTACCCACCTCTTCATGGTCTTCAGTACTTTTTTTAAATCGTTGTACCCATCTTTTTACATTACTATAGTCTATGGTATTATCCTTGTAGACATTTTTAAGCCGGTTATGAATCCTCAGAGGGGTTTCTCCCTTTGCAACAAGGAATTCAATTACAGCTCTTTGTTTCTGACGAGCTTCAAGAGGGGCAGCCATTTAAAAAACTAGTTTACGCTTTAAAAATCTGAAAATAAAAGAAAAACATAATCGCAAAAAGGTGTGTTCTATCATGTTTGTGCCAAATATAAACAAGATTGGTAAAATCCTGTACGAGCAATGCACTTGAGTGCATTACTTTTTGAATGCCGTACATAGATTACGTAAAGTTAAAACCGGGTTCGCTAAACGTGCTGAAATTCCAAGAACGGGTTCGCGCGAACCCGTGCGAACCCCCTGAATCCCATCACCGGTCAGGACCCAAAAGGGGTCAGGCAGGCAAAGAAACCCACCAAAAGAAATCCTGCCGTGGGTCAAAAGGACCATTTCATATGTATATGGCCGGCAAAAAAACAATAACCAAAATTAAACTACAAAAACATTAAAAGAATGGTGTGCATCATATAAAAAATTTATTGAATTTTCGTCGTGATCGTCAAATTTTGTCATTGATTTATTAACTTCAGTTTCTTGTGGAATGTCTTGAGCTCGTACTTAGTTTCTTCATCAAATTGTTTGAAGTTCCCTAAAAAAAAGAACAGCAACCAGCAAAAGTTTTTCTAAGAGTTTTTAAATTCGTTTTTAATATTTGAAAGCTTATTTTTCCATAAGATACTTTAAAAATTCTTTACGATAATTTTTATAAGACCCAGTTTCCCTTAATCTATGTGGGACGTTATTCCAAACGAAGCAAGACAATTTGACGGCGCAAATTTGTCGGCAAGCCAATTTGGCGGCGAGCCAATTTGGGGACGAGACAATTTGGCGAAAAAATAAATAAAAATGATTTACCTTCACTAGCGTTGAAGCGACAGCAAAAAAGTTTTGTTATTTCACAAAGGCAATTGAAAAGGCAATTGTAAATGTTCAGCTGATAAGAGCGAAAATTTTAATATAGAGTTGTTAAATGCGTTAAATTTAGCGATGCTTTTAGCTTAAAATTTATCTATTTAAATGTACAATAGCTTAATTTCGAATATTTAAATTAAAAAAGGTACTTGAATAGTTAAATTTTTGAATCACGGTCGTTTAACGATGCATCCTTTACAAAAAATACAATAATGTAGCTTACTACAAAGACGACAGGTTAGAAGTTTTACGGGCGTACGAAGTTATGACGTCATAATAAGCATTTTACTATATTAAAACAAATCTATTCTGGTCGGCACGCATAAACAGTTTTATTTTAACTATTTTTTTTTTTTTTTTTTTTTTTTTTTTTTTTTTTTTAGTTCTAACGGTTCTTTTCGTCTATAGGGCTCGTCAGAAAGCAATCCAAAATTTGAAAAACAAATGCAAAAAGTAAAGCTTAACAAAGCGGTAAAAAGTCGGCAAAAGAACTTAAAATAAAAAGAAAATTACGGCAGTGATTAAAAAGTTAAAGCGGTTACAATTTGTTTAAATTAAATTTTAATGTGTAAATTTTTTTTCCGTTGCTTACGCTATTGTTTCCAAATTCTAGGATAGTGGGTGATTAATGATTCTAGGATAGTGGGTACAGATAAACGGCGAAATTCGGCGGGATAAATGTTTATTTAATCTTTTCGTAACATAACTGAACAAAATTATTGTTTTGCAAATTTGAAGTCGCCATGCTTATTTATTACCTATGTGCTGACCATAAACGCCATCTTTTGTGAGTCACAAAATTCACGCGTCTGCCAAAACTTAGAACAATTTGGTTGCATTAATCGTAGCTGTGCAATTTACGACTTCTGAAAAACACTAATTACCGGTATGAGAAAACGTTTAATAATACAACGGGAATAAGTCGAAACAAAAGATACAAAAATTCAATCAGGTTTGTACAATAGAATAATAGAGCGAATAAAAATCTTTAATTTTTTTAAAAGCATTTTTAGGGCTCTCTGTTTGTTCCAATAAATTCGTTCGTTATTTGGAAACTTTAGCGCAAGCAAAGGAAAAAACTTTACACATTGAAATTTAATCAAACACGATTTGTAACCGCCTTATATACAGTACTATTCTGTAAGCTTTGCTATTTGGCTTGATCTGAATCTTCTGTTTTGATTCTTGACAATTTTAATCACTGCCGTAATTTTTTTTGTTTTAAGTTCTTTTGCCGACTTTTTACCGCTTTGTTAAGCTTTACTTTTTGCATTTGTTTTTCAAATTTTGGATTGCTTTCTGACGAGCCCTATAGACGAAAAGAACCGTTAGAACTAAAAAAAAAAAAAAAAAAAAAAAAAAAAAAAAAAAAATAGTTAAAATAAAACTGTTTATGCGTGCCGACCAGAATAGATTTGTTTTAATATAGTAAAATGCTTATTATGACGTCATAACTTCGTACGCCCGTAAAACTTCTAACCTGTCGTCTTTGTAGTAAGCTACATTATTGTACTTTTTTGTAAAGGATGCATCTTTAAACAACCGTGATTCAAAAATTTAACTATTCAAGTACCTTTTTTAATTTAAATATTCAAAATTAAGCTATTGTAAATTTAAATAGATAAATTTTGGGCTAAAAGCATCGCTAAATTTAACGCATTTAACAACTCTAAATTAAAATTTTCGCTCTTATCAGCTGAACATTTACAATTGCCTTTTCAATTGCCTTTGTGACATAACAAAACTTTTTTGCTGTCGCTTCAACGCTAGTGAAGGTAAATCATTTTTATTTATTTTTCCGCCAAATTGTCTCGCCGCCAAATTGGCTTCCCGCCAAATTGTCTCGTACTCATTCCAAAGGAATGGACACCTATACTTTAACGATTGTTTGGTCACATTCAATCTACAAAATGATGGAAAAAACTTGGATTGACTTTTTGTGTTTATTTGTGAGTCATTGCCTACGATGTTGTGTTGAAATAAATTGAAAAAGCATGGTGGTAACAAGTTTTTAGTGTATTTGTACATAAAACTACATAGTTCTAGTTTATTTATTTGATCGATTGTCATTATACCATTGTCTTTCATTATGTTTGTGACACTTGCTCTATGATGTAATCCAAAACTCATTCTAATAAATTTATTCACAATTCGTTCAATTTTTTGAACCGTGGTTTTATTACCATTGTACCAAGTTCCAATGCCATATCTTATGTGACTAATTATCAAGGAGTTGTAAAGTAGTAATAGTATGTTTTTGTCAAAGTATTTTGAAATTTTCTTAATAGTACCATAACTGATACAGAGTTTTTTTAGTATAAACTCCATGTGTGGTTTCTAGCTTAAATGTTCTTGAAAAATTATTCCCAAAAACCTTGTTTTTGATTGCTGAGAAACACAATTATTTCTGATTGCGAGGGTTAAGTTATTTGAAGGAGGCTTTGTTTTAGTTGTGCGAAATATCATATAATGTGTTTTATCTGTATTTAAAATTAACCGATTTGCTGAAAGCCAATTATCAATATTTATCAACTCTTGGTTTGCAATTTTGTAAAGTTCCTCATAGCATTTATTTTTTAAGAACACATTAGTGTCATCTGCATACATGATACAATTACCAGAGGTTAAACTTTTATTAAGGTCATTTACATAAATAGAGAAGAGTAAAGGATCCAATATTGGACCTTGGGGTACACTGAATTCTATTATTTTTGTGTCAGAACAAATGCTATTTACCTCAACCAATTGCTTTCTGTTGTTAAGATAACTATCAAACCACTTATTTGCTACTCCTCTAATTCCATAGTGCCACAATTTTGCCAATAAAATTTTATGATCTATGGTGTCAAATACTTTAGATAAGTCAAGAAATATACCAAGTACCTGTTCTTTTTTTTCAAAAGCATCAGTAATATTTTCAGTTAATAAAGAAATCACATGAAGAGTTGAGTGATTTTTTCTAAAGCCAAATTGATATTTATAAAAAAAATTTTGCTTGTTTAGAAATGATATTATTTGATTATACACTAATTTTTCAAGTATTTTAGACATTGAACATAGTAAACTAATAGGGCAATAATTACTTACATTAGTTACATTACCCTTTTTATGAATTGGTACAACTTTTGCAGTTTTAAAGCTCGAAATGAAATAACCATTTATCAAAGAAAGATTAAACACATGTGTCAAGGCAAACAGCACATTATCAGGAGTGGTTTTTAATATGCTTAAAGGTACTTCATCTGTGCCAAAACTGTTTTTGGGTTGAATGTTATTCACTAATTTTCTATTTCAAATATGCTTAATCTAGAAAATAAAGTGAGTTCAATGTTGGACTAGGTAAATATGTTAGAAAGTTATGGGGTAATTGGGGTAAATTTGATACTAATTTGCTAGCGATATTAACAAAGTAGTCATTGAAGTGATTAGTGATCTGTTTTGGGTCATCAATGGTAATGTTATTGATTGATAGAGAAACATATGATGATATTTTTACTTTGCCTAATTGTCTGTTTATGTTTTTCCAAGTTTGTCTCATATCATTTTTGACTTTATAAAAGTTTGTGCCATAAAGCTTTGTTTTTTTCTTGTAGTGCTTGATTATGAGAATTTTTTTTTGTTGAAATTAGCTTTGTTTAAAACATTCTTTTTTTTCAAATACTTTTTAAAAAATATGTTTTTATTAACCATAAGTAGATATAAATCTTTATCAAACCATGCTTGATTATTTTTGGTTTTACAATGTTGTTGTGTTAAGGGAAAGCATTGATTAAAAGCTTTCTTGTAGTTGCTCATAAGTAACTCATAAGCACAATTAATATTATCTTCAACAAGAATAGGGGTAATGTCAATGTTTTTTAACATTTCATTGAATTTTGTGAGATTTTGAGGAGTAAAAAACCTTTTTTGTTTTGGGTTAGAAAGACCATGTTTTGTGAAATTTATACATATGCACACTGGTAAATGGTCAGATATTGGGTCAAGTATGGCACCTGATTTTATTTGATGAGAATGAAGGTTGGTGCAAATATGATCTATTACAGTTGCACTATTATCACTAAACCGAGTGGGTTTGTTAATGACTGGAAAATAATAATTTTCATGCATCAATTCCACAAAGTTGCTAACATGTGTATTTTCTAGATTTAGTAAATCATAGTTTAAATCTCCAGTAATAATACATTTATTTAAGGATTTTCTACTATTTTGAAAACATTCCTCAAGATTATCTAGAAAAATCTTATTTGAATAATTGTCATTCAGTGGGGATCTATAAACATTACCACAACATACAGTATTATTAAGTAATTCAATTTTTATAAAAATTGATTCAAATGCTTTTTCATGCATTGTTGTCATTTCATCAATAACAGTAAATTTATGGCAACATTTGACATAGAAACCAACTCCACCACCTTTAGCAATTTTTCTACTATTTGATATGAAAACACACCGCATATACTCATGTATATGTTGATCTCATGTATAAGTCGATAGGTATTTTAAGACAAAAAATTGCATTATTATAGGTATTGCTCATATATAAGTCAACTCTGCTATTCTAGAATATTCTGGAATAATTATATATATCGAATCTGAATCGAATTTTGCTATTTCAGAATGAAAAAGATATCTTTTAAAATTTAAAGTTTTTTACTCAATACAATAAATAGAGTTTTTTGACATGTTTTAAACGAGGTCTGGATGACACTCTTATGGTATTATTTGTGCAATAAATGTACAGAATAAAATATCTATAAATGAAGCCAGGTAAAAGAAATAAATATAGTGCTTAATTCAAACTTTTAGTAATTTGCTAAAGATTGTAACAATTATGCTGTCAAACGTGAGTATTGTTGCACATTTAATATTGGGTTTTATTTTCATATTCACATTCTATTAGACTCAGCAGCAACATATCCATAAACATTACTCATGTATAAGTCAACCCCAAAAATTTTACCTTAAAATCGTCTCCCAAGAAATTTGACTTATACATGAGTATATATGGTAATCACTAAGATTGCAATATGGTCCAGGTAAATTATTATGAATCCAAATTTCAGTGATAGCAATAATGTCTGGTTTGGGATTTAGATTGTGCACAAATGCTTCTAATTTACTAAAATTCAAAGAATTAGAAAGTGATGTAATATTGAGAGAAATAATAAAAAAAGTTTTGCAAGCATTCTCGTCATAAATTAATGATTTTGTTGATTGAATTTCAAGATATTGCTCATAAAAATTGTAATTATTAACTGGGTCAATTAAATGAGTATGATTTGTAGTTTCAGAGTTAGAAGAATCAAATAATAAATTTAATTTATTAACATCAAATTTCTGTAATTTTTTGTTACTGTTATTGTCCTTATCCTTTATTAGAGAGGCTGAGTTCATCACACAACCACAAAAATTGTTAGAAGCCAGTGTTTGGTTATTAATTTTTTCAGCACATTTTTTATGAAAAAATGCTGAGCATTTTGTACATGTAATAGGAGCGAAATCCTTTCTAATTGTTTTATAACAAGAATTGCAAGTAAGTTTATTTAACATTAAAAAAATATAGTTTAAGATGCACATCAATTAATTATAAAATACAATATAAAAAATAAATACACAAAAATATAACTTAAGATTGTAAATAAGAACAAAATAACAAAAAAATAAAATAAAATTTTTTTTTAAAGTATAAAGTATGAGATAAGTATAATGTGGTTAAGGTTGGTTTTAATTATTAATTTTGTTTTAATTTTGTAAATTAAGAAAACCTTATCTTACTTATATCTAATAGTGTCTTAATAAAATACTTCTTACCTTTGTAGGCACAGTATATTGTACCTTTTGTTGTTTAAACATTTTTAAAGTCAAACACTTTCCTTGGTTCCTTCAGTATATGTAGTCTTCTTTTTGTCAGTGACTCGGTGATAGAGAGCTTTGGTCCTTCACTTTTCTTCAGGTTCTTTTTTGTAGCATATATACTGTTTTGAACAGACCTGCAAACAAATTTAATAATTATTGGTTTTTTTGAAGATTTAGAAGGTAGGGGGTGACAAATATTTATATCCTTCTCACTAATAGTAAATGGTAGATCTAAACGAGAATTAAGAGTAGAAATCACATACTTTTCTATTTCTCTATTACTTATCCTGTGATCGAGATTGTTCCCATGTAAAATGAGACAATTTGATTGTCCATACTGTTCCAAGTCATCTAAGTCTTGTTCTTGCTTTTCCATTGCCTTTGCCAGTCTTCCAATTTTGTCTTTGATTGAATCAATTAGTGTTGACAGTTCCACCAGCTTTTCTTGTTGGTCACTTTTTGTAGTTTTACCTGTAAAAGAAGTACCGCAGTATCTTGTTCATTTTTCAAAAATAATTGTTCGTATTTATCCTTCATAATTTCTTCAAGCTGCTGACTGGCCATCATTACAAATTACAATTTACTCAAATATTACGATTAATAAAATATAATAAAAACAATCTTTAACCACTGTAAACACTCTTACGCTGTCATTAACCTTATTCAAATAGAATGTGTCAAGTGTCTCACTGACTTGTGATTAGTAAATAAAATTCAATTGCAACACTATTTTTTATTTATTTATAAGAGTAGGGGGGCGTGAAGTGGGGAACCATTGCTCAATGGAGGTGCAGTACCAAAAAGGTTGAGAACTACTGTTTTATAGAAATGCTCTTTTGACCATTATCAGCAGCTGCAGTTGTCATAAATGTTGATTACAGTGATAATCTTAGCTGTCTAGCCTTATAGTGATGTCAAAACTTACACATGAAACCAATCATGAATTTTTTATGTGATAATTATCAAAATAAAGACTTTCAAGTAAAAGTTATTAGGGTTGCCCACAAACTACTTGAAGAATTTTAATGTTCGATTTGTATTTTTTGTGTGCTTTTTTATGTATCAGTATAATTTTTTGTAGATTTGTGTTGAATATTGGTTAGCCAAAAAAATCTTTCTTGAATGAGTGCCTTTTTCATTCTATCTAAAGATAAACAGCTTAGCTAACCTGACAGCTTGGTGAAAAAAAATTAAAACGTGTTAACTAATCCACCATATTCTTGATTTGTTAGAACAGGTAACAACCATTATTATTTCTTAATAGAACCGGGACCAAAAACAATGTAGATCAATAGTGACATTACTACAAAACTTGTTAACATTGCTATTTAGTGCCATTTTATGGTTTATATATTCTTGTTTTAACTTCTCTAAAAAGAAAGTAGCGGTGCACAAACCCCAAGTTTTTTTTTTTTAATCGTAAATATAATAATTTTTTTTATTTATTTTATCTCTATATTTATCCGCCTGACTCGCAGGAAAGTGACGGAGGCGCTATACATACTGTAGGGTAGGCAATTACCCCGACCTGCTTCCGGAGATACCAAGATATTGCTGTCCGCTAGTAATTTACTAGAGATATTACTGTAATTTAGAACTGCTTGCCAAGACCACCAAGCAGGAGAAAGTGCCGTAAAGTGTCATTGCCAAGGACACAACAGAATGGCGCAAGTGGGTTTTGAACCGAGACCATGTTGATCATCAGTCCGGTGCTTTAACCACTCGACCACGCTGCCGACAAGTGAGGAGTCCTTATGTACCCTATACAAAGCCTTCATTCGCCCCATCCTCATCTATGCTTCCCCAGGCTGGTTTCCCTTCTCATCTCCTACTCACATCACCTCCGTGGAGAGGATGCATAGATCTTCCTGTCGAGTAATCACAGGTTGTCTATCGTCCACCCCCATTCCTCTACTTCATATAGAAGCACTTCTACCTCCACTACGAGTCACCCTCACTCACCAATCCCTTTCCTTCTTTGAACGAGCCCTCCGTCTACCTCCCACCTTTCCTATAGCCTGTCTTGCGAACTCTAACCCCCGTACACGTCTCAAAAAGAGCTCATGGAGATCCTTCTCCAGATCACATAACCTTACCCCTAACCTACATCTCACCCGTGAACCACTAATCCTCTGCCCTCCTAAACCCCCCTGGTCTGCCCCATCTAATTACACAATCTCACTCCACCTCTCATCCCCATGCTCTCGCAAAGACCCCCCCTCCCTTCGCAACACTGCAGCTACCTCCCATCTTTCCACTCTATCTCACAGCGATTTTTCTGCCTGGACTGACGGTTCGGTACCTGGCGGGCTGGGACAGGGTGGTGCAGGGATACACATCAAGTGTACAAAGTGTGTCACTGCTACCTCGCTTTCCTTCTCGACTGGTCTCTGGGCTACCAGTTATAGTGCTGAAACCTTCGCTCTCCTACATGCTCTTGAGTGGTGTATCTCTCACTCCAAGACATGTAATTTCGACTCTATCACCTTCTTTTCCGACTCTTTATCTGTCCTTTCAACTCTCTCTACCCCCCTACCATATTTAACCCCAAAATCCCTATCCAATACCCAATCTCTTCTTAACTCTCTATCTCAATCCAAGGTTGTCCATCTTCAATGGATACCTGGTCACTCTTCCCTCCCAGGCAACGACTTAGCTGACTCTCTAGCTAAAGCCGGTGCCTCTCTCGATCCCTCCAGTATATCAGTATCCCTCACACCCCTTATCTCCTCCCAACGGCTATCCCTCTACACCAGTTGGAGACGCAGTGTCCAATCTGGTTTTTTCCAACACCAAATCCCTACAGTATCTCCCGAGGAGCTTACTCTCCCTCGCTCCGCTCGCTGTGCTCTGTCCCGTTTACGCTGCAACGGGCACAGCACTCTCCTCAACTCTTATCTCCACAGGATTGGTCGAGCAGAGACTCCTTCTTGCAGCAACTGTGGTTCTGAACCACAGGACCTCTCACATCTCGTGCTCGACTGCCCTGTACTAGACCCTCTGCGTCGGGCCATTTTCGGCCACACTTCTTCTCTTCTGGACCTCTGGTCCCGTCCGTGGGGAGTCGCCCGACTATTGGGATTCCGCGGAATTGATCCGCGCCCCCATCCCTAGGAATGGGTCGGGTAAAACCACCACCACCACAAGTGAGGAGCATCAAAATGGCAGGCCTAATCAATTTCAAGCAAAACAAAACTTATAAACATTGATTAAACTGTATTAACAGAGGTTGTTATTAACCTATGTCAAGTGAAGAATAAAAAAAATGCTCACTGTCTTTATAAAACTAATTTTTTCGTGAACCATTACTGAAAGCTTTTTTTTTATCTTCACTTAACGCCTAGATAAAAAAATTCTTAAAACATGCAATATTAAGCAATCGTCAATTTGCTTCCTGGAATTTCGAACAAAGTTTTTAAAACCCAGAATTAAAAAATTTGTACTGAAGTATTTTGTTGAAAAATTCTTGTTGCGAAAAATTAGGAGCCTGACCGCTGGATTGTGGCTCAGTTAAAAATATGACACGTTTTCCAAATCAACTGTTTTTGACCTCAATTTATTGAGTCTTAAAGAGCGTGCAATTGAAATATAAAATTAAAATAACGATGGAGTGGCAGAAAAGTTAACACGCACCCGCAGTTGAGAAACTCTATCTTAAACGTGTAGTAATTTAATAGCAATCACAAACCGGGATTGTTCGAGCCTTGATCACCATTTTAGGTGGAGACATTAGTTCACAAAATATTCAACTGCACTAGCGATCATCTTGATCTTATGACTAAAATTTAGAGATGCTTGTTGAAACCACCAAGCAGGGCAAAGTCCCGTAAAGTGCTTTCCCAAGGGCACAATAAAAAACCCGAGTAGGTTTTAAACCACGGCCTTGTAGGTCACGAATACGACGCTCTTGACCATTCGGCTGCGCTACTGCGATAGACGTCAGCTTTACGTTGCTGTCCTTGTGTTAAAACAAACTTTCAGAAGTTCTTCACGGCAATTGTTGAGGGCTTTGTATTAGAGTTTCGTTAATTGAATTGTTCCTATTTATATTTGAATTTATTTGCAGGGGGTTCAGACAGCCAATCACAGAACGTCCTACACATTGAATGCGAAGCGCGTAAAGTCAAAGCCCAAATTGAAAAAGGTTGACTTAGCCACAAGATGGCGCCAACCCACGAGTAACCTTTGATTGTTTCAGAACTTCACGAAAAGCGGATTCGAGAATTGAAGGATTTAATCGGAGTCATTAGTGAAGAAGATTGGAAATTTTCATCCGTTGATGAGTTGCTTGGATTGACATCAACCTAACTATGAATGAGAATAAAAAAATGACGAAGGAGGAAATCTTGAAGCAATTACCCACTGATTTTGAGACTTTAAGTCGGTTGGGAAAAGTGGGCCCCCCTCCTTCGTTGGAAGATTATCAACCTGTCGCTATAAAAGAGCGAAAACCGTTACTGAAATCCTTCTTTGAGCAATTTAATCTCTTCGTCCCTATAGGTCTTGTACTGACTGTGTTCTGCCTCGGAAACGGCTTGCGGCATATGCGGCTCCGAAATACCCGCAAATCGCAGTTGATGATGCGTGGCCGCGTGATGGCGCAAGGGTTCACGGTCGTTGCTCTCGTCGGGGGTTTATTGTATGAAACTGAAAAGAAAAAGCGTCGCGCAAAGTCTGAATAGTTTGTCTGTTTTATTTATAAATCTTTTATCGTGAGACCATTTGAGTGGTGATTGCAGAGCCGGCATTAGTCACTCTTCTGTTGGGCAATTCTAATTCTTTAAGGCGCGTTGAACCAGGAATTTCGAATTTTATTTATTTTACGCTTCAGCAGCTTTATACCAAACATTAAACTCTTTAAAGATAAATATATAAACTGATTACTATAAGCGTGAAAGTGAAGGGTTGCATCTCACTTAGCTTTCCAGAATTTTCGCACCTCTATAACCCTTCGAATCTTTGTAAAATTGTGAAGGATCCAATTCAATATCTTTTTTTGTCTTAAGGATAAATTTCAATGACTTAACAACCTGCTTACCCCTCCCAATACAAAGTGTGATTCCTATGGTGATTGGTGATACCATGTGGTAAGTTTGACAAATTGACATTACATTTCTCCTTGACTAAATATTGTTGGAAATTATCTCAAGTGTCGGCTTAATGATAATAAAATATCTGTTTGGTCCGAATATTGTCAATTAAAAATGACACAAAATCGGCTGCTGGATTCTAACAACTGTCTATGTAATTCTTTTACATCATTAACACGTTACCGGTTCAAATCTTATTGTTGATACGGAAAACATTTTGTCGCTTTTCTGCTCTTGGTTGGCGAGAAAGTCCCGGCGACCCTTACAATGTGATGTTGTTCGTCGAGACGATTCCCGGCTCCAGTCATAACAATAAACCTGATTCATTTGCATTAAACTGTCGCAAATGTAATCAGCCTTATAAAAAAATATTTCCCATTTATTTTTATTTTATCACTATATTTATCTTCCTGACTCGCAGGAAAGCGACGGAGGTGTTATATATAGTGTAAGCAATTGCCCCGACCTGCTTCCGGAGATGTCAAGATATTGCTGTCTGCTTAAAATTTAATAGAAATATAACTGAAATTTAGAACTGCTTGCAACAGCACCAAGCAGGAGAAAGTGACGTAAAGTGTCTTTCCCAAATACACAACAGAGTGGTGCGAGTAGGTTTTGAACCTGGACCGTGTCGATCACAATGACGGTGCTCTAACCACTCGACCACGCTGCCACAAATTAACAGGTTGCATATAAAAAATTGGTAAAATTTATTTTGGTTGTTTATTAATACCCAAAAACTAAACTAAAATAAGCGATTTTTGGACTCGTTTCAAGAAAAAATAAAATTTCAGAAAATCAAATGAAATTTTTTTCGAAATTACAATTTGTTTGGCTCAGTCACACATTTTTTTCTACTACTTCTCGACGTTGCTCCAAAGTACTTTCTGATACTGTAGAAGAACGTAAATCTGTGCATTCCTGCATCACCTGGTCGAGTGGTTAAAGCACCGGACTGATGATCAGCATGGTCTCGGTTCAAAACCCACTTGTGCCATTCTGTTGTGTCCTTGGGAAAGACACTTTACGGCACTTTCCCCTGCTTGGTGGTCTTGACAAGCAGTTCTAAATTGCAGTCATATCTCTACTAAATTACTAGCGGACAGCAATAACTTGGCATCTCCGGAAGCAGGTCGGGGTAATTGCTTACCCTATGTATAGCGCCTCCGTCGCTTTCCTGCGAGTCAGGAGGATAAATATAGAGATAAAAATAAAAAAAATAAAAATAAAAAAAACCTCTGGTTTAAATGTGTGCTGCGCGCTTGTTGCTTTCGAGTTAACTACAAATATACGCGCATTAAGAGAATAGAGCAACTAAGCCGAGATGGTGTCAGAAGTGTTACCAGCGTAGAACTTAATATCAATAGACTAAAGAGATTTTATAGTAGAGGTCAAGGTGTATTAATGTCGTTCTCCATTCAAGTATCAGAAACCTTTAATTTTATTAACCCAGAGCAATAGCCGGGATTAGACATTTTGAGCGATATCGCCTGGCATCTAAACTATCAAAAGAATAAAAAAATCAAGTAAATATATGTACCTACTTGGAGATAAAACGGATGATATATGTCATCCTTTCAACTTTAATAATGAGCAATCCTCGAATTATATTTTAGTAAAAACCAAAGTCGACAAATATTTTTCAGTTAGAAAAAATGTTATATACGGGTCCAGATGCCAAATGAACCTGTTGATGATTCATTTATCATTGCATTGTTTGGTAGAACATTACAGATTTGGATCATTAAAAGAGAAAATGATACGAAATTGTTTGGTTGTGGGTCATGCAGATGTAACCTTATCTAAACGATTGCAGATGGATCCTAATTTGACATTGCAAAGAGCTATTGAAAGCGCAAGAAATTCAGAGCTCGTGAAAAGGCAACAGGGCAAAATCAGAAACACTGTAAAGAGCTATGAGATCAAAGCTTTGATACGTGAAACAAACCGCGCATCTGAAGACAAATGTTGCCCATGGTGGGGATTTATAGAGCTCACAAGAGGAACAGGTGCCCGGCTAATTACAGTCGTCGTTTTAAATGTGGCAAACTGTAACATTACGTCGAATGATCTGCTCCAGAAGCTTCGTAATAAACTTGTATCAGATTTTGTAAATTTACAAGTGATTAATTTTTGTCAAAATGGGTGGCCTTCACAAGCGCGTGTTGGTAATGATTTACAACCATACTTTCAAGTGCGCAACAATATTTCGTTCCAAAGAGAACTTTTATTAAAGTGCGATCGAATTGTTATCCCGAAGATACTGCGAAAATAAATTTTAAACAACATACACGAAGGACATCAAGGCATCACTAAATGTCGTGCTAGAGCGCAAAGTGTTTGGTGGCCGGGTTTGAGTAGGGATATTTAATTTTTTGTGAATTGCTGTAATGTAATGTTTAGTATCGTATTAATCCTACTGAGTCGTTGTTGCAACCCACTTTACCTCATCGCCCTTGGCAAAAAGTGACATGTGACTTATTTTATTTCAGCAATTGTGTTTATTTACTAGTGATTGATTATTTTTTGCGATGGGTAGAATTAGCGTTATTAAACCGTAGTTCTTGAGAAAGTTATGTCTGATGGAGGTCCTCAGTTTTCATCCTTTGGTTTTCAAAATTTTTCTAAGCATTATGAATTTCGTCATAAATTACAGTAAGTAGTCCCAGATATGCTTAAAATAATGGAAAAGCGGAAAGAGCTGTGCAAACGTAGAGAATCTTTTGAAAACATCGCATGATTCATATCTCACTCTTTCAGCAAACCGAATATCACCGTTAAAGTCTGGTTACAGTCCAGCTGAATTGCTAATGGGTAGGTTATTACGCGCTAGAGTTCCTATTGTACTTGGTGTACTCGAACCAAATTGGTCGTTTCTTTGCGATTTTCGAAAAAAAAGAGAGATAAAAAACAGCGCAAAAAATTTAGTTACAATCATCGCTAAAATGTACGAATTTGCCGCTGTTGAACAATAACCCGCATGTGTTTATTGGTGTTGGTTATTATGAAGATTTGAGAAGCCGGGCTCTTGATTCAACTCATCATCCCAGGTCTTATGTTGTTGATATTTCTGATCGTGCTTCGGTTGTTCGAAATCGTAAATTTCTAAACCCGTGTATTGAAAATAGTGCTGATCACTTTGTTGAAATTTTAACTGAGCAAATGGTAATGCAGAAAACAAAAGGATAAAGTGTCAAGTTTTGTTAGTCGTTCTGGCCGTGTGTCAAAAACAGCGTTTGAATTACGACAAATTTTAAGATGCTTGTTTGCTTTTTGTAATTAAATGTTTCAACGTTTGTTTTAAAGGGGGATGTAGTAGAACGTACTAATTGTGTTAACTCTTTGCATTTTTGCATCGCCTCTGGTTTAAATGTAAACTACAAATACGCGCGCAGTAAGAAAATAAGGCAACTAAGCCGACAGCTACTGCAGCCAGCTATTTTAAATATCAATCGTTTTCAAATTAGTAGTTAGGAATGGGTCATTTGACGCCAATTGCGGGGGGATGGCGGAGGATGAATCCTCGGCGGAGGATCTCGGTGAATTCCTAGGCGGGGGATCTCGGTGAATTCCTAGGCGGGGGTTAAATTCTCAGCAAATTCCTCAGCAGGGGCGAATACCTCGGTTGGGGTTAAATCCAAGAAGATTAAATCTAAGAAGGTTAAATGTAAAGAGGTTAAATCCAAAGAGGTTCAATCCAAAGAGATTAAATCCAAAGAGATTAAATCGAAGAAGGTAAAATTCAAAGAGGTTAAATCCAAAAGACTGTAATCGATATATTTGATAACGATTAAAGTTATGAATAACTCCTTAACATCAGCTAGCGGTGGTTAAAGATCTAGATGAAATTAGGTAATCATGATTCATCAGCTTATCATGAAATTAGGTAATCATGATTACCTAATTTCATCTAGAAATGGGTTCCATCCCTGAACATAATAAATCAAATAGTTATTTTTCAATGAAACCTAAAAACTAATTAATGTTTGATGAAAGTATGTTAGATAATATAGTTGAAAAACAATCAAAGAAATAGACCAAGAACATACTAGTATGAGCATTAAGTTTATACTGAACCTGTCAAGGGGTTATTTAACAACTACAGTTAAAAACAACTTTCTAACAGATGCTTTTTTCAAAGTCTTATAAAAGATGTTTAAAGACACGTTGCAACAACAATAAACTTTCTAAAAAATTTGTAACTAATTTAGAGTCTTGTAAAAATAAAGAGTGAACTTGAAAGATACGTTAGGTTTGTTACAAAGACAAAGTCTTGTAAAAATAAAAGCATGTATTTTTAAAACGGTTTAAGCTTTCTAACCAATAGTTTTTTAACAAGTTTATAAGCAATTAGCATGAAAGTTCTATCTCTAAAAAATAATTTTTTACAAGTAATTTTTTCAAACAAATATAAACAAGGATTAGAGGTCACTAAAAATCATTTAACCTTTTAACGAAGGTGTTCGAAAGTCAAACGAGTTCAAATTCTTGTAAAACTATAATCTGTTATTTTAAAACACTTTCTAATGATATTATCAAGTTTACAAGTATAAACAAGGTTTCGGAAAGACACGTCAGTTAACTTTCTAACGAAGATGTTACTTATCGAAAGTCAAATGAGTTCAAAGTCTTGTAAAGCTTTTTTTAAAACAAATGTTGTTTTCAAAACTTTTCATTGGTTCAGATAAAAAGTTTATTGCGAGGGTATAAAAAGCAGAACGTTTTGATTTCCTTATCATTACTTAAAAATGTCACAAGATTGTGTTGACTCTGTCGTTGTTGGTAACCCCGAGGAATTTCCTTGCTATTTCCCCCGAAAGCGCCACATGTGCAGGGAGGAAGATCGGATGGAAACCTTTCGCAATTCGTGGTGTGATCAGAAACGACCGACAGCTCAGGAAATGGTCAATGCAGGTTTTTACTATAAAAAATATGGTGATCGTGTTTGCTGCTTTTATTGTGGAGGACGATTGTTTCAATGGAAAGCCTACGACAACCCTTGGTACGAGCATGCAAAATGGTTTCCTTTGTGTGAGTACGTACTGAAAAAGCGAGGTGTGGAATACGTGAGAAATGTATGTAGCAAACACCTGGATTTAAAAAGACCCCAGATAAAAAACCCGACTCTGTCTTCAGCAGCAAATCAAATACGTTCCATGCTCTTTGTAGAAGCAAAACAAAACCTAGACGAAATGATGATGTTTGACCCCCACGTAAAATTTGCAAAGAGTATAGGAGTCAAAGACACCAAAATTCGTCATGCTCTCATGCAACAATTGGAAAAACACAACCGTAATTTTGAAAACCGTCAAGAGCTCCTCAACGCTGTTATGGACTTAAACCAAGAGGACAAGTGCATGAAATGCAAGAGCAATGAAAAGAACGCAGTTGGCATGCCTTGCAGGCATATGATTTACTGTTGGAATTGTTTGCAAGACACGCCCTTTTGCTGGTTATGTTCACAAAGATTGATAGAAAAAATCCGTGTGTACAAAGCCTAAAACTTTTTTCTTTTTTGTGGTTATAAAAACGTACACAGTCTCCAAAGCACACAACATGGAAAGCTACACCAACCAAGCAGACGAATTCACCGTCAAGCAAACGAAATCAAGCACCCTATCGACTATCCGTCATATGCAAGCTGCTACGAGACAATAATGGAACAACAACAACTCCTTTCACAAGCAAGGGAAATGAAAAGTGCGGCTAGAGATATCCGAACGCAAATGAAAGAAATCGCCGCATCCGGGCTGACAATTCCGTCCTCGACCTTGCTGAGAAAAGCTATAATCAGTGTGAAGAACGGTAAAGTGATGTTTTGCATCGATCAGCTTTCCAAAGTCGTTAACTTGTTAATGGGCAACCTATCGCACATTGTATTTTGACCTAAATCCGACACCAAAGAGTACGTCATCCTGTTGTTCTGGTCTACCAACATGGACGATTCCGAATGTGAAATTCAGAAAAAATTTGAAATTATCAAGCAAGAAATCGCTGTCGATCACTTTCAACTTCGCTGCGTTGTAGAAAACGTACCGTCTCCGAGACGTCAATTTCTATACTTGCTAAACAACTACGTGTGTTTGAAAGCACAAAGCGACGACGTCTACCACCTACCGCTGGACAACAAGGAACAACTAAACAACTTTCTCCAACTCCTCAAGAATCCTGGACCGAAACGAAAACTTGCAAGCACGCCTTGATGTGTATTATTTTATTAATAAAATACAATACAATCAACGTTGTGATAATTCACGTATAGAACAATCGTTTTCAGTTAGGTTAGACGTAAAATCAGATACAATAATATTATTTTATTAATAAAATACAATCAACGTTGTGATAATTCGCGAATAAAACGAGAGATAGAACGATTGTTTTCAGTTAAGTTAGACGTAAAATCAGATACAATAGCATGCATAGGTACACTGCGACAAGGAAATAAAATATAATACACACAATAGTGACCGCAAACGTTCGAAAATAAGGCTTGTAAGATTTTGCGATTGTAAATCCAACCGGCTAGGGAATAAGTGTCCATGTAAGACTCGAGACCGACCAAAGCAGGTGCTAGTCCGTAGCTATCGAAATATTCTCCTCGACCGCGCTTGTCAAAATAAACAGCAATCCAATGTTCTCCGGGTTCGTTGCTCGGATCGGAATTGATGACGTAGGCAGAAGGAAAAACAGGTTTTTCCAGCTGATCGAAAGCACAGACTTTTTTAAAGATTTTTTCGTTTCGGAGCAAACGTTCGATTTGCAGCGTGTTCATGCCGTGTAGTTAAAAGCAACGTTTCTGTCTTGATCGATTTCCAGTAGGTTGTCGTTTTCGGCAAACACAATCACAGTAAGAGTGCGTGCAGTAGCAGTAGCAAAATGAATTTCGATGTGTATGTTGCCGTGCTTTATCAATTCGAAACCGACCTCGCTCGAATCCATCTGAGGCGTGAGATCGAAAGCAAACAAGGCATAACCGTCCTTGTACTGTTCTCGCAAAATAGCGTTCCCTGTGTCGCGATAATATTGACCCTTCTTAAGATAATTTCGAATAAAACGATCGTTGGTAAAATCCGGTTGCAGCGGTTTGGAAGGGATTTGAACTCCGTCCCGGTAAATCGTCATGAAATTGATGTTGTTGTGCTTGAAATGAAAAGGAGATTTGGTTATGACACCGTTGTATGCGTTGTTGTCCACCACACTGCTTCGATTCCCTGTCGGCACGGTAAAACTCTTGATTTCCACACGTCGGAGCGGATATTTTGCAGTGGCGTGTTGCAAGGCTTTGACATGAGCAAATTGTACGGCCGGGTTTGGCTTTACCTTGTGAACAAACAAAGTCACTTCTTTCAAAGACACTTTGTTTTGTGCTTGGTTTGTGTTTCTGTGCAAGCAAAAAAGATCCTTGGATCGAATCAGACGCAAGCGTACTTCCACTCCGTTCAACAAGTAACGATTTTGAAAGGTCAAGTCAATATGCAGTTTCCCCATCATATCGATTTCTTTGCTTTCTGCAGCCAAAGCTTTGCGCTGGGTGTAGCCCTTGTTTGCTGTAGCACAACTATCAAAATGTCTGCTAGTATTGCGATGCCATAACAAAGCGGAAAGCTGAGAATTTTTCGCTTCTTGTCCAAAACTAAGCAAGTTTTCAATGTAAGCTCGATAAGGATAATTGTTGTTGGACTGTGTGACGAGCGAACCGTTCAAGTAGACATCGACTGCGACCACAGCGTATGTAAAAAATTACATTCGGGTGCAATTTCTGCAGTCTTTGCCAAATCATCTCCGTTTGACGTAGTCACGCTGGCACGCACATAAAGAAAACTATTGGCCAGATCAATGTAGTTGGAATTTTCAGCACTAATCGTAAATTTAGTAGGACCTGTGGAAGTCAGCACTGATACAGGATGATATTCGGTAAAACTACCGTCTTCCAAACTGGTCTGACTCGGGGGCACCGAAAACAAGTCCAGTTGAGAGGTGGTGGATTCTGCCAAACTAGGGTGTACTAACGTTACCATGGTTCACGTAAAAATGTCGTGATTTTTCTTGCGTTTCTTCTTTTGTACTTTTCTCGGTGCCGCTTTTCGCTTTCGTTGGACCGCTTGCAAGAGATTCGTACCTGCTGCTTTGGCTTGGTCGATGGCAGCTTGTTTGACGTTTTTACCCTGTAGGACGTCAGAAGCAAAGTCGACACCACTTTGCAACACTTGTTTTCTGAGGGTTTTGGCACCTTTTTTAACCAAAAGAAGAACGCTTTTGGCAATGGAGCTAAACAGATTACCTAATCCATAACCTTGTTGCACTCATGCCCCAGCAAAATAAGGCATGCCATGACCGACTTAGACAAATAATAGTTTTCGTATGCTTTTGCGTCACAACAGTATTTGACCTGCATGTTTCTGCTACCATCGATAAATAACAAGTTTTTCTTTCGGACTCGGTTTTTATAACGAATTTAGTTTTCTCGGTCGTAAATGCAAAGTCACAATCACTTTTCCCTTGCGAAAACGAATTCGTTTTGCTTGATCGTCGCGAAGCGAGATATGAATATCGCTAAAATTTTTCTTCAAGACAGGATGGTATTGTATTTTGTCGTATCTTTTGGAGACATAAGCACCCGACTTTCCTGTTACCAGAAGGACAGCAAGCAAGGGTGCGAGCGTGTGACCCACTGTTCTGTGCTCGATAACGTCGCAATAGACAAAGATGGCATTCACGGTGTCTACATTGGCAACGTTTTCTGAAGTATATTCTCCGATTTCTGTGTAATACGTCTTTTCAAAACCCAAGAGAGAAACCAACTGCTCGGAAAAAGTCACCGTCACATCCGGTTGCATGCTACCTTCGCGTTCCACCGTAGATGCTCCATTTTTGTGCTCAATGGATACCGTGGTACGTTGCGTTTGAGGATTGTAGGTGAGATCAAAGAGAAAATTGATTGGTTTCGTCAAAACTTCTTCGCTGACCAACGTTTTGTTTCTAGCTTGAAACATTCGTTTCATTTCGTGAAGTATCTCACGCACAATGTATTGGGGCTGTTGGTAGTAGCCTGCGGGTAGCACTGCAAAAAATTGCACAGCACTGCATAGATAGAAAATGTAACATTTGTTGGTGTCGATGTTGTACCAGCTGTTGGGATACGAAATCTCGGACAGACCCAACTCCCACGATCCGGACAAGTTAATTTCTTTGGGCAAGTGCACCGTGTAATCGGAAACTTTGTTTTCAGGAAAAATGTCCATAGAAGAATTACTGGGGAGGGTGAGGAACATGTTTGCTGAGAAAGGGCGATGGAAGCAAATAACCGACAGAGCTACTGAGCAGACTAATCCAGAGTTCTTTGTTTTCGTTGCTTTGTGTTAAATTGTATAAGCTCATCGAAACCACAATGTAAATCACCAAAACTTGTGCACTAAACAAAACAATATCGAAAGTATTTACAGGAGGCATACCATGTCTTTCTCAGAGACCCAAGAATTAAAAGAGGAAGGATACCCAAACCACTTGACTAAGAATTCAACACCTTTCTTGCGCTTGCGTTGTTGAAGAATACGCTCGATTCGAAACATATCATCCTTTTTATAGATTTTCTGTAACTCTTCTTCGTAAAAAGTTCCTTCCAACCACTCGCCTCCTAAATCTTTGATTTTATAATAAGGAGGATTGTCTCGGAACACTCGAGCAATTTGAAACAGTTCGTCGGTCCATCCGGGTAAGTAGCCTTTGCGAAAACGCATTCGCGACATGGACAGTCGGACTTGGTTGCCTACTTTCAGTTTCGGTTTTCGTAATTCGGGATCGGCATAGAGCGTGAGCCAAACCGACTCTTGGTTCTTTGCATTGACTGAATTCGGGGCACGTCCGGTGGATCGGTGATGGGTGTTGTTGTAGGACTCGACCAGAGCAGGCAAGACTTCCACATACCTTCGGCTGTTGGTATAGGTAAAATAACGCCAGAGTCTTTCCTTCAGCATGCGTATGAAACGTTCTGCTATGCTTGCTTTCGTGTCAAAATTTTGCGTATGAAAATGATCAATGTGATGCTGCTTCAGCCAGCTTTGAAAGGGGCGGTTGAAAAACTCATGCCCCATATCCGTTTGCAGTTTGGAAAACTTACCAATTTCAGGCATTACACGCTTAAAAGCCTCGATCATGTCCGAACTAGATTTGCTTTTCAAGTAAGCGGTAAAGGCCTTTTTCAAAAACACGTCCACGACCACCAAAATATACTTATAATTGTCGTTGTAGGATTTGAGTAGAGAAAAATCAACGAGGTCGGCTTGCATTTGAAAGCGAGCACTGGGCATGATCGTTTTTCTTCGTTTGAATTTTTTTCTCACTGGTTTGTGAAGCATGTAAGTGTCTTGCGATTGCAACCACTGCTTCGGAAAGCGTCAAGCTCCCGAGAAAGAGCCACTTTTGTTCGGGTTGTAATAATCTAAACGCTCTCCCATAACCTCGATTCGAACTTGCGAACGCCGGGTAAAGTAGGATCTCTTTTCTTTAATGCAGATTGAAACAAATCGTTGATATTCGAACCTGGTACCACGCGATTGTCTAGTATCATGCGACCTTTGTCATCCCAGTCCAAGTTCTTTTTGCTGGTCGCATCTTTGAGGAGTTTTTTGGCTCTGACACGTTTCTTGTATCGTTTTAAAACTGTGTTTTCAGACAAAGGTTTTCTTGCAGACGTTTTTGGTCGCATTTTTTTTAAAAATACTTTTGAATTTTGCAACGCTTCGTTATAAAGAGTTATTTTTTCGCTGTCCGGACGGTTTGAAGTCAAGATTTCGTGCATTTTTTGATCGAGGTCGGAAAGCGCCTTTTTTTCAGGGACCAGTTTTGCATACACTTCCGGTTCCAACGCAATTAGTTTTCTCATTTTATAAGACTTCCTACCACACCGTGTATCACAGGAGCCAGAGCGGATAGCAAGAGCGAAAGAAATCCTCTGGTTTGAACGAGTTTTTTTTTGGTCTTTAACGCCACCTTACGATTAGCCAACTTTCTTAGTTTGGTCTTGTGCTGTCGTAGCTTTTGTTTGTAATGTCGCGATAAAGTAACGTTTCCCTGAAGAATATTATGAGCGCAGTCGCAAAGACAGCGTATTAACTCTGGCGATGCTTTGTCTAGAATACACTTTCGCGAGAGTGTGGAAGCGTTTTGAAGCAACTGCAACGTGGGTCCGTTTTTTCGCAAGCGATTCATTGGTATACATAATGAATGTCGTCTGGAAAAATTCCTGTACGCAATCTATCTCTATCGTGCGTTTCACAGCACAAGTCAATCAACAAATAACCTCTCTGTGACAAGACCGCATTTTTATAAGCGTCCAACGCGCTTTTATAGGTTTTCGGATAGATTTGTCGCATAAAATGTGCAATTTGGTTGGTGTCCCTACAGTTTTTAAAAAGAACAATCATTTGAGAGTTTAAACTTATTTCGCGCAGACCCTTGTGAAACAAATTCTGCACGGTCATGAGCACGCTGAAACGATAATGATGTGAGTAGACGCTATAGATTTTAGCCAAGAATTCCGCATTGGCAAACATTAAGTCGTCGAGTATGACAAACGCGTTTTGATATTCTTTTAATTCTTCTACGTTTGGAACGCCTTGCTTAAAATTGATTTTATTGACGTACTGATCGAATAGCTTTTGCCAAACCTCGTAGTGGTATATCACACGTTCTATTTCTGGACAAAACTCTTTTAAACTGTCTACAAATTGTAGTAACCAAAAGGTTTTCCCGACGCCCGACGGTCCAGCTACAATAAAACTGCTCGGGTTTTCAAACTGCAATGACATCACGATAGCAAATGAGCTTACAAGTGCAGAACATTTAATTATATTGTCACATATTATAATATTAAAAAAGGTGACGTCATTTGATAAACTGTGTCATAAACGTTTTTATGTATATTATTGTTATAAATAAGGCTCAGTCGTACGTGTAAATAAAAGATACTATAGTGAAACATATAACAAGGTTTTTAACAGATATCAATTTCTTAAAAAGGTAAAAACAAAAAATACAATTTAGATTATAAAATTCGCATTCACCATTATTATAGCCTAGTGTAAAAAACACAATAAAAATTCATTCAGTTGCATTTACTAGTATAACCTCGAGCGAAAACAGCAATTATTGAGATTCAACCATGTACATTACGAGCGTAAAAAGATTTACAATGAAAATGTTATGCAGACGCTAAAAATTACAAAAAAGATGATAAAATGTACAAATAATTTACCAAAAATTTCTAAAAGTTTTTTGTTCAACTATCGTATAAATTCAACTTCAAATACTGTATAGTGAAACTTGTAACAAGTTTTAAATATTGTAGACAACTTTCGAAAAAACAGCCAAAAGCACAAATTGTATTCAGTTTAATCTCAGTAATAACATTGAGCAAAAACAGAAAAGGACTTGGATATAGCAATGTCTGCAAGCGTAAATACAATAAAAACGAATAAGACAGTAAAAATTATTAAACAGATAAAAAGATGATGAAATATGCAAATATTTACTAAAAATTTAAATTTCCAAAGGTTTTGTGTTTAACTATCATGTAAATTAAACCTCAGATTTTATATAGTGAAACTCTCAACAAGTTTATAAAAGATTTTTATAAAATATCACTTTCTTAAAAAGTTTTCTGAGGCGAAAAACAAGTTGAGTCGAATTTCAATAAAGCTGTAATCACCGTTCTTCAAGCACAAAAAACAATTGCATTCGGTTTGTAATAGCCTCAAGCGAAAACAGAAAAGGGTTTACAGAAATATATGTATATTACTACGTTTGTGCATTAGACAAAAGGTGAGCAAAGGTTTACAATTAAAAACGTAAGCAAAAATTATAAAACAGAAAGATGTATGAATAATTTAAATTTCTAAGGGTTTTATGTGAATACCGTCATCCAAAACAATTCGTTTTGGGTAAAAACTATTAAGACCTTTTTTATTTTGAGCATATGAAAAATTCTGTTTTGGTGACTGCGAAAACCACGATTTGTGATATTCAGAGGTTAGTTGCTTTGTAATACGTTATGATATTCGTCAAATGTTAAAGGGTTTTGGTGAATACAGACCCCTTTACTTACTTGCTTGTTCTTATCCCCTAGACAGAAATATGTTTTAGACGTTAATGAAATCTGTTTGTTTCCAGAATACTCCACTTTCATTAAACCTAATGTTCTTTGTGAATATTTATTGTACTTTTGACAACATTCGTGTTTTTTCCAATCCTGACCAGCTGTTCTTTGTCTAATATAATTCTCTACGTGTTGTGGGCATGCCTCAGCAGGCAACCAGCAAAGTCTGTCTCGAAAATACTCTTCTTTGACATCTTCCGGGACGCAATCGTCTAGAGAGCGACGACTGATGGCAAAATACATGGAGTCAGTGTCGCTTTCTAGGAGCTCAAAACAACGTTCAGGTATGTACTTCTTCAAAAAGCAATAAAAAAATTACAACATATGTAGTTTGGAATTCAGATATACGTTTAATCCAATTTGTATCGGTAAATCGTGACGTATGTTTCGTTTTAAACTTTTCACTTCATACACATCGGAAATGATTTCATCTAGATGAACAAAATGAGGATCGTTGATACTTTTATTAATACTGTCTTTTGAGTGGTACGTTATATTTCAATGTTTTTCCTTATTTAATAGACTTGCTGAGTACAAAGAATTTCCCGTTAATTTGTTTGTCAATGCGATCACCGTTTTTGATTTGTCCAGATCGGCTTCTCTTCGAGAATTGACGATTTAGTTGGCCAGGGTTTCGAAACATTTTTGAGGGTGAAATTGAATGAATTTGTAAATTCTGGTAATTTTAAGTCCTAGATTCAAATAAAATTCCGCCATTTCCGTGTTGATTAAAATTTCTTTTCCAAAGTAGCTACTGATTAAATACTTTTTTGGTTTTTTTAATAAATCATGTTGTTCTGCAACTTTCTGCATGTAGACACCGATATCCTCTCTTGATATGTTTATGTTCTTGATAATTGGGGGGCAATCTCTACAAAAATGTTTCAAATCTTTTGGGGTGTGAATATCAACAATTAAAAAACCAAATAGTTCTTTATTTTTTACACCTTTTACAATTTTTTCAAATGATATTTGATGTCTCGGTTGCACGCATTTCAATGTTTTTAAAAAGGAAACAATTTCGGATTGCTTTTTCATTTTCAATCATTCACACTCTCTGATAGACACTACACGAAACCCTTCCGCGGTAAGGGCTCGTTTCTTCTCTGGTTTGCTTCTCTAATTTGACTAAAAGGTATATTTTTGATTGGGTGTGTTTCCCGAAGGCTACCATCTGCATTGCGATTCACATTGCATGCGTCACAACCGTGCCAAAAACACCCCTCGAATTCATATACTGTATTGGTTTTTTCACAAAATCCATCAACTTTATAACTGTACTTTGAAACGAAACGTTCACCCATGTTGTATCTGCTTTGAATAAAGTTTTTTTCTTTTTCTTGCATGAGGCACAACCACTGATATGCCATCAAGCCGTATCTAGAGCAAGAGTCTGGTCTGTAATTTTCTGATTCTTTGTATCTGCAAAAATATCCTGTAGGGTTGTTTTGAGCGATGGCGTGAAGGTAAAGTGAATTGGCGTCCAGACCTAAAATTTTTTCTGTTGTTTTTGGGTTCGAAATTTCGTGGTTTCTTATTTGAGTTTCTCCTGCTGCTGCATATCGACAAAAAATAATACTAAGCCCTCCGGTAAGTTGATTTCGTAACGTTTTATACAAATCCGCATGTCTTTTCGGGAACAAACAAAAAAACTGTTTTTTTCAATTTTCTGCATCATTCTTAGTTTCGCAATTCCACTGACTGAAAAAGAACGTTTGAAAATATCTAAATTTTGCTGTTTATAAGAGATTAACAGATTTCCAACAGCTTGAATAAAAGGCACACAATCCAAAAGGTTATAATATACTAACATTTCGCGCAAACTCTTCCAGCCTTTCTCCGACCATGTTTTTTGAACTAGAGCATATTCTTCTGTGGAAATATTCGATTTTGTTAGAGACGAATAAAAAGCTTGGTGATCTGGTAAACCACTTTCTAATTTCTCTAACCCGTCAACAAACTCGTACGGAAAATGGAATTTTTCCAATTCGCTCCCGTATGCAATCAAAAACTTTCTGTATGAAAAACCAGGAGCAAGAAAATGTTTAATGTCGAGAAAAGGTAATGTGGATGTTTTTATGCAGAGATAGGTGTTGGCCTTTTTAATTACAAAATCGATTTTGTTTAGCAGATGTTCAATTAGTACAGGTTTTACCAAGTTTAGATCGTACGAAGAAGAATTAAAACCAAGGACTATCAACTCGCGGCAGTAGGAATCGAACTCTTTTATTAAATTTTCTTTTCTTACGTGTTCACTTCTTTCCAAAACTTCAAAAGCAGTTTTAAACTTTTCCTTGACAAGACGGTAAGCAGACAGGGATATGGCTTCCAAATAATCTAATAAATTTTTAATTAAATCTTTTTCATTTCCAGACGTTATGAAACATTTTCCTTCTTCAAATCCAGTGACATTGGATGCAATTCCAACACCCATTGGAACGTGACGAGCTTCAAAAGACAACTTGGGTCCGTTTTCAGGCAGCTGATCACGATACAAGTAAGCTTCAAAGTCGTAGCATGCATAAAAAGGGTAAAAACGATCTTGTTTGGGAATCTGTATTCCAATTTGTTCCAGCTTTTTAAATATTGTATAAGAATTATGGTAAACGCCTCCGGGAAAGCTTTCGTGAACTGTGGTCAAACATGTTTTGGTATGACGGTAGTAATTATTATTACGATACCACAAGTTATCACAATGTACACACTGATAAACACAACAATACTTTTCAAAATCTAGAATTAAACTCAAATGGTTTTTAAATACATTTACTTTCATTGTTTCGTTATACAATTCGCGGCTACGTTGAATTATTTTTGCTTTGTTATGTTCTAATTCATATGCAACAATATTAATCTTATAAAAATTTTCAAGTTCAACAAAATCGAATAAACTTACACCAAAAAATTCACTTACGTCAAAATGGGTACAGCATTTATAAAACAATTGCTTTGCAGCTCGATTGCAGCGACGACGGTCAGCACCGCGGAATACGGCCAGGCATCGGAAAAAACAAAGATTGTCTTCTGCTGAGACGTTTGCCAGTCCGTGGTTGTTCATGATGAAATCCGGTAAAAGGATGGGAGCTCCTAATGGCGCGTCTTGCAAATGGTTGATATAAAAGGTAAGGTTTGAAATTTGAATTATTTTCCATTTTGTGTCGGGTCTTGTTATATTCTCTATAAAACTTTCTTCTGCAATAGAATTTAAAAAATCCAGCAATTCCTGTCTATTACTTATTAACAAAGCAGTTTCCAACATTAAATAATTATTGTAGGAAGCGTGAAAATAGCGAAGTTCATTGGTTTCAATATTTTTTAAAACATAAGCCAAACTATAATTGATTTTAAAGCGGTTTTTCTGTTCCTTTATGATCGCTTCTGTAATATTTTGAACCATTTCTTTCATATCTTTGTATTAATAAAAATTAAAAATATTTTGCACTTTGTTTTTCCTGCTGAAAGTGCGAATGCTTGACCAGTATTTCTTTATAAATTCTTTTATATCATCATCTGTTTCGTCCATTTGCTCGTCCTCAACAATATCATGTTTCGATTTTTTGGCTGCAGGGCATGTTGCTGCTTCAATATTACTACGTCGTTTTATTTTTTAAAATTTCTTTTTACTTGATGCTTCCGAACTACAACTTGCCTTGGAGTCTTCTTCCAAACTGGACACTGGTTTGTTTGCGTATGCTGCTTCTTTACTCGACAGGTTAGTACAATTATGTTCTTTTAATTCTTTAATACTTTCAAACTTTTTATAACATTGTCTGCAGAGACAACAAAATTTTATATGTTTTTTCAAGTTATCTTTTCTTGTAAATTTTTTATCACATTTTGAACATGCTACCTCAGTCTTCCTGTGATGAATAGATGATCGATGACGTTGCAAATGGTCTTTCCGTTTAAATGACTTATTACATAATATGCAATCAAAATTTTCGTTTTTGTGCATTGACATAATATGCCTCATCAAGTTACTTTTAAGGGTAAACACTTTCAAACATATATCACATGTGAACGACATTGTGAATGATTAAAAGCTCCAGCAACCGCGCTTATATACCCTCTTCCTATGACGTCATTTTTCGCAAGTGGAAGATAACTATTTAAGCAAAACCTCTATTTAATATAGATAATTTGACCGGAGGTAGATCATGTCAAGTTTCCTAGGTAACCAATTAAAATTTTTTGACTGATTAGCTCTCTAATACTATTTCACAAACGATCTAATGTATTTATAAGGATGATTTTGAACTCAGTTCGAACTTGTTATAATAATTAAAATAATTTGTTAGAAAGCTACTTGTTGTTTTTTAGCAACGTGTCTTTCCAGATCGTTGTTTATACGTGTGAACTTGATTAGAAAGTTGTTTTAAAATAGCAGATTATAGTTTTACAAGACTTTGAACTCGTTTGACTTTCCATAAGTAACACCTTCGTTAGAAGGTTAACTGTTGTTAGTGACGTGTCTCGAGCCTTGTTTATACTTGTGAACTTGATAGAAAACATTAGAAAGTCTTTTAAAATAACAGATTATACTTTTAAAAGACTTTGAACTTGTTTGACTTCCAATAAGTAACACCTTTGTTAGAAAGTTAACTGTTGTAAGTGACGTGTCTCTCCAGAACCTTGTTATACTCGTGAACTTGATAAAAACCATTACAAAGTCTTTTTAAAATAACATATTATACTTTTACAAGGTTTTGAACTTGTTTGACTTTCGGTAAGTAACACCTTTGTTAGAAGGTTAGTGTTGTTAGTGACGTGATCCTTGTTTATACTTGTGAACTTGATAAAAAATCATTAGAAAGTCGTTTTAAAATAACAGATTACATTTTAACAAGATTTTGAACACGTTTGACTTTCGATAAGTAACATCTTCGTTAGAAAGTTAACTGACGTGTCTTTCCGAAACCTTGTTTATACTTGTGAACTTGATAATATCATTAGAAAGTGTTTTAAAATAACAGATTATAGTTTTACAAGACTTTGAACTCGTTTGACTTTCGAACACCTTCGTTAAAAGGTTAAATGATTTTTAGTGACCTCTGATCCTTGTTTATATTTGTTTGAAAAAAATCACTTGTTAGAAATTATTTTTAGAGATAGAACTTTTATGCTAATTGCTTATAAACTTGTTAAAAAACTACTGGTTAGAAAGCTAATCCTGGTTTAAAAATACATGTTTTTATTTTTACAAGACTTTGTCTTTGTAACAAACCTAACGTATTTTTCAAGTTCACTCTTTATTTTTACAAGACTCTAGATTAGTTACAAATTTGTTTGAAAGTTTATTGTTCTTTAACAATGTGTCTTTAAACATAATTACGTCTTTTATAAGATTTTGAAAAAAGCTTAGAAAGTTGTTTTTTACTGTAGTTATAATATAAAGATAAATAAACCCTTGCTAGGTTTAGTATAAGGTTAATGGTCATATTTGTAGGTTCTCTATTTCTTTGATTGCTTTTCAACTTTATTATCTAACATACTTCCTTCGAAAATTAATTAGTTAGATTTTAGGTTTCATTAAACAATATTTGATTCATTGCATTCAGGGATGGAACCTGTTTCTAGATGAAATTAGGTAATCAAGTTTGATTACCTAATTTCATCTAGATCTTTAACCACCGCTAGCTGATGCTAAGGAGTTATTCAATTAATAACTTTGATCTTTATCGAGTATATTGATTATAGTCTTCCACTTTTCACCTCTTTGGAATAGACCTTCTTGTATTTCACTTGCTTGGATTTAGCCTACGCCTTGGATTTAGTTTCCAACTTGGACTTTGCTTTCGACTTGGATTTAGTCTCCGCCGACTTGGACTTAGCCTTTACCGACTTGGACTTAGCCTTTACCAACTTGGACTTAGCCTTTACCAACTTGGACTTAGTCTACCAACTTGGAGTTAACCTTTACCAACTTAGACTTAGCCTTTACCAACTTGGACTTAGCCTTTGCCGTCTTGGACTTAACCTTTGCCGTCTTGGACTTAGCCTTTACCGACTTGGACTTAGCCTTTGCCCACTTGGACTTAGCCTCTACCGACTTGGACTTAGCTTCCGCCGACTTCAAACCGAGATCCTCCGCTGAGGATTCACCGAGATCCTCCGCCTAGATATTTACCGAGATCCCCCGCCGAGGATTCATCCTCCTTCATCCCCCTCCGGTTAATCCCCCGCAATTGACGTCAAATGGATCATTCCTAACTACTCAAATTATCTTATTTTATTTCTGATATTATTTTTGATAACAATGCTAATAGGCTACTTTTGACGTTTATTAAAATTTTCAAATTTTTAAGAGTTAGTGTAAGTTAGTGTAATTCCCATCTGACCCCATCAATAGAAATAGTTGCTTTTTCAAAAATACATTTTTTACCAAAATATTGAAGACTTTCATAAATTTGCCTTAGTTTCAATTGTTTTGATTTAAACATTTGCTACAATACAACATAGTGTATTAAGCAGAAGTGGCCAATAATTAATTACATTTTAGGCAAAGCAACTGTAACTTGTAAACTAGTTATTTTTACAAAGTAACTTGCCCCCACTTGTATTAGGATTTTTGGGTGTGCAGTTCTACATCTATTTCTTCTGATTTTCCAGGTGAAGTTAAAGGTAGTAGGTTAAACTTATAGCCTACTGTCCGAATACCCTAACCTTTCTCTGAAGATGCCAAGATAATGCTATACTGTTTTCATGCTTTTTGGCTTTCTCCCCAATTCGTATGGCTATAATTTTGAGCTGCTTGTTGCAACGGTCAAGCAGGAAAAAAGTATCTTTTCACCGACAAAATAACATAGCAAAAGCATATTGTTAAACCCAAAATAATGTAAGTCACGGTTCCTTTATAAATTGCTCTTTCAACCTGTTGCAATCAGCCAAGTTGACAACAACGTGGCCCGGGAGAGCTCCAAGGCCTTCATCAACTGCACTTTCTAAAAATTTCAATTATACCCAAACGAAAATATTTATTCCAATTCAACTTTAAACATAAATCCAAAGAACAACGGCACAGCTAAAATACAGTACAGTTTGGCATGTTAAAATGGTGATGGCTTTTCTTGGCAACCAAAACGACAACTAAAGTCAATAGCACGAAGTCAAAAATCCAAAGCGATAACCAAAAGAAAAATCACTTATTTTACCAAAAACCAAATGTATGAAACCAAAATGTAAAAGCGTGGACTATTATAACCTATAGAAGTTAAAGGCCGGGTAAATAAGTCAAAGGCCGGGATGAAACTGAGTTCGACTCCTATAGAAGGTACAAATTAGAAAGCTGATTCTCCAACACAACCTCTTAACCCTGCTGCTAACTATGTGTAGTCTTGGTTTTTTAATGTAGTATTTCAAAACTGATTTGGACTAAAAGTGATCGAGAAAAATCAAGCAAAAACTTATTTTTCTGCTCATTTAAAATGACGCGCTTTCAGTGAAATCAAACTAACAAGTTCAAAGCACAAAATATTGCACTTGATCGATTTGTTACCACTTTTGGTGTAAACAACAACCTTTCCGCTTTGTTTTTTCCGCTTTCCCTCACACGGTTTGCTTCATGAGCAAACACTTTCACTAAACCAATCTTAGCAGCAAACAGCAAATCAATAAAATAATGACGGCAAATCCAAGACAATTAAAATCACTTTAAATTGAAGCAGAAAATAATAACCGGTTACCGATAGCAGGTTGAGAAAAAGAACACTAAGTTTGAAAGATTCTTTAGCCGTTGTACAACTTAAAAACAACACTATACAATAATGTACTGTAAGTAATACTGCTGATAACGAAGTAATTAAATTCAAGGATTCAAAAATAAATTGTATGATTGATTCAGGTCGGCAGTTACACTTAACTGGTAACTTTAAATGCATTGGAATGGCCGGTGAAAGGCGCCACAGCATCCTCATTTTTCCAATTACCAAAATAAACAATGCAATACCCTCCGCTAGTTTGATCATCTGGAACGACCCATTCTACGCTAGCGGCGGGACTCTTAAAAGTGGGTAGACGTGAAAGTAATAAAGAGATGGGCGTGCGGAATTGGAGGATCCCGTTGCGAATTAATTCCTGGACAACACTGAAAAGGAAAAATATTAACAAAGGTCGAAGAATGTAAAACTGGGCGCTTTAAAAACGGGTCAATTTAAATGCTGGTCGCAGTTCTCTTTGGGGGTGGTTTATAACAAAGCCGATTTGATGAATTACGAAAACTTGTTTAGACTATGCTCTTCTTCAATTAACCTAAATCTTCATTAGAAATTGCCGAAATCTTTCAAATGTTCTATCATGCTTTTCATTTTTTCATTTCATCTCTATATTTATGCTCCTGACTTGCAGGAAAGCGATGGAGGCGCTATAGATAGGGTAAGCTATTACTCCGACCTGCTTCCAGAGATGTCCAAATACTGCTTTTGCTGATAGCTAAAAATGTTTTGCTGATTAATAGTTAATAAAATATTAGATGTACGTTTAATTTTTTAAATATATTTCTTCTTCTTTCGGCTTCTCCCTACTCGGGTTCGCCACAGCACGACAGTATTCTCCATTTCACTCGATCTACTTTGTCTCCTTCCCTAGCTCCAACTCTTTCCACGTCTTCTCTCACCAGATCCATCCACCTTCTCCTTGGTCTTCCTCTTTTCCTTCTGCCTGCACCGCCATCTCCATCATGTTTTTTCCCACGTAGTATTCTTCTCTCCTTTTTACGTGTCCATACCAACGTAGCCTTGCATTCCGGAGTTTATCTCCCAGCTTTGCAATTTTTGCGGTCCCTCTCACGTATTCGTTTCTTATCTTGTCCTTTCTTGTCACTCCCAGTGCCCATCTCACCATTTTCATCTCTGCAACTTCCATTTTTCCCATCTGTCTTTCCATCACTGTTACCATTTCCATTCCATAAAGCATGGTTGGTCTAACAAAACTCTAGTACATTTTATCCTAAACCTTTGCTGATAACTTCCTGTAGCACAGAACTCCAGACACCTTCCTCCAAATCATCCATCCTGCTTGGATCCTTCTCCTTACTTCTTCACATCTTCCATCACTACTAACTGTTAAACCCAAATTCTAAATGTTTCAGATATACAGAGCATGTATACAGTTGAGGAAGAAGAAAATAGAGTTGCTAGGACTAGTCGGAAAAAATTGTTTAATTTTTTTTAAAGAATTCAAAACTCGTTTTGAATCAAGTTTTTTGTTAAAATACATGTATTACATATTTTTACAAAAAATCTTAAAGATAAACTGGCTTGGCAGAAAACTTTTGCAATCAAATTTGTCTCATTGTAGCTAGTTTCATCGAACGTTTTTGTTTTTAATACTATCCTAGAAACTATACTTGACATGATCTGAGATTCAATGAAAACAATGTTCCACCAGCGCAACTGCGAAAGGGACGAAACAGTTCTGTCGGACAGTTCTATTGTTTAGTTGTTTAGAATACTGTTGCTTAGAACAGTTCTGTCGAATAATTAGGACAAAACAGGTCTGTCGGCACTTGCTTGTTGATTAACTTGACCATTCTTACTTAAATAATCTGAGATATTAAACACAAAATTGTTGTCAAATTTTGTGAAATTTGTCAGCAACTTTTTGACTAGAAATTGTTTTACTGGAAAAATGGTAAATATTGTAAACAAGAAGCTCTTTGTCAGCTCAAAATAAAACCAGCAACAGAGAAATATGTGGGATGATAAAACTGTTGAGTTCCTGCAAAATTAATAAAAATGGCATCGCATAAAACTTCAGATGACCACAGATATGAGCTGAATAATGCAAACTCGGTAGCATGAGAGTTTCAAACGGTTTTTGTTAAAAACCTAGAAATATTTTATAATTTCAATTTTGGTGAAAAAATGAAAGAAAAATGATAAAAAGTATGGCATGCAATAAAATAAACTTTAAACCTTGAAAGAAGTAAAAGAACTTGTCAATTTGGTGCAATATTGCAATAAAGACCAAAGTTGGTAAAACCAAGTCAAGAGTAAAATCGAATAGTTGCTAAGTATATTAACTACTAATTATTTAAACTTTAAGTAGTATTTAGGTTTTAATTTAATGACTAGTTGGTTTAGGGGTAAAAAATTGGTAATAAAAAATTTTTTTAGCGGATAAGCAGTGATCGAAACTACATGGTAATTTTTATTTATGCTTTCTGGAGTGACATATAAGACTGAGCATTTACGTATGGTATTGCCGAATTTGAAAGTAACGAGTAAAAGAATGCCTCATATTTTCTATATTAATAAACACCAAAACTGTAAAATAATTTGTTTCGTTTTGTTGTAAGCCTGCCGTACAAAGTTAACCTAGGGCCACTTCTAGAAAAACTTTTATTTTACAATAACATTAAAGTGATGATGATGATGATGATGATGTTATTTTATTCATGCTTAGTAAGATTATTAAGTACAGTATATGCATTATACTATGAAGCATGAAAAGGAAACGCGACACAACGACGAACGTTAAACATGCAGAAAGTATAGAGAGAGTTGAGAAAGAGAAAAAATGAGAAGCACGGCCGCGTTACCTTAAATTCAAACTAAATATTAATATTTAAAAAGACACAAAATGTGCAGTGCAGGAACGGTTATGTAAATTATTGGGAGGCACAACTGCCCTTTATTGCTATCTATGAATTTAGCTCAACTGAGCATGGTGAGTAAAGAAAACCTCCCAAAAAGAAACCTCACCAGGTCCGGAAATTTTTTCTGGATGCACTGCAAATACACAAACATGAAAATAAAACAAAATATACTTGTATACTGTATATATATATATATATATATATATACATATACATTTCGAAGTGAGAATAAAGAAGTATAAAGTTTAGAAAAGAATAGAACATGCCAACTGTGTAAATTGATTTGGATAATCAGTTAAAAAATAAGGTTGATTATCCATTCAACGGTTTGAATTTGTTATATCAATTGATTCTGTAAGAGAATCTTTGTCTTTGTCTGCTCAGCGCTTTACGCGCTATAGCAGTGTTGCAGTCCCGATCAAGGGACCAATACAATTCTTTTTGCGAAAGTTTGTGGTAGCCAGTAAACAATAGGAAGTCTATAAATAACTTTATTTCCGAAATCGTAAAAGTAAATTCGTGCATGTTTTTTGTCTTGCGTATAGAACGCTTTGATCAATGCGTAAATTTAACATTTTTTTATAGAAAAATATTTCAAATATTTTGTTTGGTGCTTTCCCAGTAATTTTCCTTGTAAATCTTCCTGCGTGTCAGCTTCTTTGCTTATAAGAAAAGATAAAACAGAAGCTTTTTTCTTACTTCATTTCATTTTCGTGCTGCGTTTTATTTTCGGAACTGAAGTCGTTGCCATATCATCACTTTGTACTCGGTTGAAATGAATCTTTCCTGCAGCGTCTGGAAGCATGGCTTCACTTTCTGTCAAGTCGTCTTCGTCAGTACCCTCTCATCACTAACTACAGTTACATCTGATAGTGCTATAATCACATCCAATTCACCTTCTCAATTCAGGATCTTCTATAGCGGGTGGTGCCTCTTCTACAGTTAGAAATTTTTGGCGAGACATGTGGGGTAATGTTGTTCGTTCGAAAAAGTAGTAGTCGCTCGCCTTGTTCTTCTAATAATTTTCGACTTCTTTCAGCAATCGCTGTAACCACTAAAATAAATGAACAACAAACTGAAAAACTTGTGCACCACAAATGTTGGTTTTGAAAGAAAAAGCACTGTAATGTTACGTCATAATCGGACTAATCTCCTTTTAACTTCTTCAAGAACTTTTAATTGACTAGGTTGCAAAACTAATTTTCACGCGTTCTCATTTCATCTGCAACGTTTTACAAAACAGTTTCGCGTGTCTACTACAATGCGTTTAAAGTAGTGTTTTTACGCTGACGTTGCAGAAATGGTACACCAAAGTTTGCACTTAAATAACTTCGGCGCTTCACACATTTAGAAGTTGAGTTTTCACAGTTATATTCTAGCACCACTATACTATAAATTAAAACTGTTAATTTTATTGTAGTAATGCATATTAAAATGCGACCAACAAAATGTGCTTAAAATTTGTAAAAAGTGCCGTTAAACAGTAAATCTTTAAAGTGTGAAAAAAAGATTATTTTTTTAAAATAAGATTTCAAACACTTTATTTAGAGTTTAAATTACAAGAATATTTAGTTTTTAAGATTGAAAGTCACTTTTAAAGTGCGCTTACAGAGGCTCAAACTATGCATTGCAGCAACGCAACGTCAGCGATTAATGAATTAATATTAGTTTAGTGACTCATGGTGAACACATAAAATGAATTTAATCCGGCAAAAATAGCCAAAAGAGAAAATACCCGTCCCCGTGGGCGTCCTGCAACCAACTCCGCTTTAAATTATTTTGAGGCTGGGACAGATGTTTATACAGTACTACTTTGGTTGTTAATGGACAAAATTTCCCGTAAGAGATCAATGGATATGCTTCTTCTCATAACCGTTACATTTTTTGTAAAGTTTTTGAATCAAAGAAATTTGTAGTTCTCCTTATTTTTTTCTCGTTATTCACTCCTCTCTAATCATTGTTATAATGTTTGTTTATCAGGGCCGGATGAAAGCAATGAGAATTTTGGAAATTTTTTACGTAGTTACAGTATTTTATTTTACTTAGTTGCTTTTTGAACGGTTGTTTACTTTCAACAATCGTGGATCCAGTTCATTTCCATAGCTTGCTTGGTCTGAAATGCGAAAGTGCCGCTTCGATGCTTCAACTCTTAGTCTTTTCGTTTTGTTGTGTCCTTGGGAGGAACTTAACGAAACTTTTCGGTGCTTGAGCTTTTTAGTTAACAAATTTTAGTCATAACATTACATAAAAACTTAAAAAACTTACTAAAAATTTTAATCAGACGCTATATTTCGAAAATCAGGTAGGAATAATTCCTTGACGGTTGCCTTAAGTTTATAGTCTTGCAGCTGTCCTGCAAGCCAGGGGGATAAATAAAGATGGTATGATTTGCGCTTAACTCAAAAATAAGATATTTTCTGTAATTTTTAAAATTTCTAAATTGCACACAAAAATAATTTGTAAAAACAATTTATATTAGTAAAATTATCTAATGGATTAAGCAACGTATAAAATTTTTGTTACGTTATTAGCTAAACACTACATTGTCTATTTTTCTTTTTTTTTACATCGTGGTAACCGAAATTTACAGTACCACGACAGGTTTTAAATGACGCAAAATTCAAATATTATGTAATGGCACATTGCCATTTCATTATATGCTTGGCAAAATATTCTGAATTTTTTTTGCTTCAAAATATTGCGTCTGTCAATGTTTAACTTTGATTTGCAAACAAAATATAATCAAAACAAATCCCAAATTAGAAGATGCATTATTAACTGATAACCTTTTAAATGAATGACAATTGATTTATTGGTCCGCTCAATTTTTTCAATCTCAAAAATGGCCGTAATATTCTACATTTAGTGGATTATTACAGATTCCTGTACCAAAAAGTTAATGCATTAAAAAACATCAATGCTGATACCTTTGTGAGGTTATTTGACTTATAGCCAGTTATGAATTTTCTATAAAGTTTTGTGCACTCTCAAAACTCAATCTGTGTCAGGTTGCTTGCAAGAAACATAACCTTTGCTGCCGTTAATGTAATCGGCGACTACAACGGATCACTTATAATGAGTAGAAGTCGATAGAAAAATTAAACAAAGTTTTAAAAAAAGTTTTAAATTTACTTTCCAAAGCAGTGAAAATATAATAGCAAAGTGAACTTTCAGTTTTTGTCTTTTTACAACTGTTATAAGAAAAATTTCCGGTTTTCGCTCATTACATCGATTTTAATTTGATTAGTTTCTAAATTGTTTGTCGGTGAAGCCCATCTTTTAATTATTTTTTGAAGTGTGCAGATACTTAACGACCACACTTATACTGTAATAGCAGGGCCAAAACGTCTGTTTTTTTTATGAATATGCTGATTTCGATTTGTGTAGAAATCATTGCGTGCATATTATTGTTTTTTATGCACGCTTGCTTCTTACGTTACAACTTCTTCTTCTCCTTTCAGACTTTCCCTTCAGTCAGGGGTGGCCACAGCGTATCATCATTCTCCACATCTTTCTGTCTTCAACATCCGTTTCCTTCACACCAACTTCCTGCATATCTTCCTTTACTGCATCTAAAAATCTTCTCTTTGGTCTCCCTCTTCTCCTCTTTCCCGGTAACTCCATTTCCATCATTTTTCTTCCTACATACTCTTGGTCTCTCCTCATGACATGTCCATACCACCTCAGCCTGCCCTCCCTCATCTTCATTCCTAACTGTTCAACCTTAACAGTACTCCTGATGTTCTCGTTTCTAATCTTGTCTTTTCTCGTCACTCCCATAGCAAACCTCAGCATTTTCATCTCTGCAACTTCCATCTCTTCTACTTGTTTTTTTGTGACTGCCACTGTCTCAAGTCCATACACCATTGCTGGTCTTACCATTGAACTGTACACTTTTCCTTTTACTCTAGCTGTTAACCTCATGTCGCAGATTACTCCTGATACTCTTCTCCATCCGTTCCATCCTGCCTGTACTCTCTTCTTTACCTCCCTCTCACAACCACCACTTTCTTGCACCGTTGATCCCAAATACTTAAATTCTTTTACTCTTGGCACTTTTGCATCCTTCATCTTTACTGTTTCGTCATCATTTCCTCCATTTATGCAAAGATATTCGGTCTTTGACCTACTTACTTTCATCCCTCTTCTTTCCAATGCATACTTCCAGGATTCTAATCAATGCGTACAATACAACAAACTTACTAATCATTATTTTACATAAAAAATTTTTCTGATTAGGAATACCTAGTTATATATAATGTATACTTGAAGAAGATAGGATTTTTTGTTGATTTATAGAACAAACATACTCAAAAACACGAATACTCTAACACACTAAATAAGTAAATTCACTCAACATAAATGTTTTTAGCTCCGCGAATCGTCATCATACAAACAAAGTGAAATAAAGAACTTAATCTCATTAAAGTTTCAAACACAGTTACTATTAAAAATTTTTTTCTCTTTATTGATTAACTACTAACATTTGTGCCCAGAAAAAATAAAAGTTTAAAAAAGATGTTATAAGCTACAGATGATGTGCGTATGCGTGCAAATAAACCATAATTGACATTAAAAAATTTTTACTTTGTTTGTTTATATAATTATTGGCCTAAATGCAATGTTGCGTAGACGCAACATTTGTCATTTGACATGCATTACTCATTACGTAGATGCAACATTCGGCGGATGATATTACGACGCGTGTAAGAATTTTATTACCCTATCGCATACTGAAATGCATTTTTAATGCATTTCTTTCGTTTAAGGATCATGTGCTCTCGCAAATTTTAGTCTGCTTTTATGTAATTTTATTGGACATGTAATGTTACATAACGCAGCACATGAATGAAAAAAAACTTGAATTATGTCATGTAACTTTACTCTCGAATGTATAATCAATAGAGCACTTGTAGTGGAGCGGTACCTCACATTTTTTGTAAATGTATATGGTTTAGTTCTGACAATATCTACACCTTCGTCTCCTTGTAGAATTGCTTTCAACTATGTCATGAGCAAATTCGTCGTACCGTTTTCTGTGTTGGTGGCACTTGTAAGAGATTGTTGCTGGCTTCCTGCTTTCTTCGGTGGGTTGCCACGCCTTTTCAGCCATGTCTGTACAATAGATCAAGTGAATGTGAGCATGTATTGACTGGAATTTCCTTTTCTTGCAAAGATCCAAGCATTGTTCACACAGACGTTCACAAGATAAGAGAGGATCGGACAGTACTATTTCTTTTCACGTATATTGATCCTGTATTTGAAGTGTTTTCATCCACCTGATCAACGCTGCTCATGCTTTGGTTGTATTTATAAATGAGATAAGGCATTCAGACTCTGACCTTTTTTTCCTCTGCAACAGAACATCGCTCCACCTTCTTTGCTAAGGCTATTCCGCACTCATGGGAAGCGATTGTAACAATATTGTTATCACTCTAGCGAGCAACCAGTATGCCAGTATCTTGATCAATAAAATGATCCTCACTACCACTTGACAGCTTTGCAAACACTTTGTTGTTGGAAAAAGGACATAAAAGACATTGGTTCAAACCGTCCCCGTAGCACAATGACTTCGTTGTTTAAATTTTTCAAGAATCCCAAACGAGGTGAAACAATTGTCAAAATAAAACAAAAACTTCTTCCAAATAGACGTTTGTTGGTACAGAATTTGAAAATGGCGTGAAGTAAAAGATTTTGCTTCCCAAAGCTTTTCATCTGACACTTTTCAGGGGAATTTGTCAGAATAAAACAGAAGTAAAACCGAACTACAGTAGATTATAAAGAGGAAAGCGGAGTTCTCATTGGCTTAAAGAAGTTAGCCAATAAGAGGAAAGATTAAGAAATTTTCAAAGAGTAGACGAATTCTTTTTGTTTACACAGAAGGGGGTTAAGAGATTTAAGGAAAGTCGCTTCAAGGGCAGAAAGGTGAAAAGAAGAGTTGTTGTTTACTATTTAGTTTACATGTTTACTAATGATTGAGAATAAAATGAAATTAATAAATAAAGAGCAACCTCAAGTGAGAATAGAAAATTTTTGTTGCTGTAGTGAAGAGCGCATTGGGCGTTGTCAAAAAGATGTTGACCAATGTTGTGGGCGTATGTTGGCCTTGCAAGGAAGGGAAAGGCTTTGGTGGCTGTAGGAGGCAGGAGGATTGGCGATGGATCTTGGAACGTGTTGTTTGAAAGAAAAGCAAATTAAAAAACACCGCGAATAAATTGTTTCGAGGGATGCCTTTCAAAATAGGAAAGCATTGATTACTCAATTGAAACATTCTTTGGTCCAAATGACGCGCTGTAACTCAAGAAATTTTTGTTGATGATATCCACAAATGGGCAAACTTTAGCAATTTTGTCGTCGCTTAGTGTTATCGGCGGCATGGAAATATTTCATAATGTTGTCAAATCTATTTCGCCGCATCGACTGAACTATCATTTCGTTTTGTTTATCGGGTTCAGTAGACCAATAGAGTCGCCGTCTTGGCACGCTGCAATACCCAGATAAAAGTAAAATTGCAATGAAAACTCTCATTTTATCAGGTTATATTGCAAAGTTATGATCTCCTCTCTGTGAGGCATAGTTTGTCATGTGATCAGTAAGACATTCAATGGCGGCATCACCGAAAAAATTCAAATAGCTGAACGGGAGTGAGAGGGAAATTAGCTGCCGAAAATCGGTATTGTGTTCCAATCGATTGTCTTCATTTGCCTAATTTCGGCTTTTCGCTTTTTGTTTGCTGCAGATTGAGAAGTAGTTTTGATTAATTTTTCTGTTTGTTTGTTTGTTTTTCGTATTGCCGCATCGCCGGTGACTTGATTTTCAGAAAGATTGCAAAGCTGTACATCATCTTCTTTTCTCGAATCTTCGTCGGTTTTTTCCTCAGCATTGTCTGGTGGTGAGATAAAAACAGTGATTTTTTCTGCTCTTTGTACAGGATTGGGTTGATCCTTACACCTTTTCCTTACTGCTGTCGGAGTCGGAATTGTCTAAAAATCTTTCACATATAGTACTTCATCTAATCTCATTTCCCTAAAAATAAATACAAGCTAACAGATAATAATCAATTCACGCAACGGTGACGCAGCACGGAATGCCAAATGTTGCGTATACGCAACAAAATTTTATTCACATTTTCACTTAAACAGGAAACACGCATAAAAAGCAAAGTTATATTAAAAATGAGTTTAACATCTATGTAATACGTCGGTCGTCGTTTGAAGGGTATCCAGGTCAGACACAAACAGGACTGGGGCCGAGGGTTTATCCTTTTACTACCCCAGACTGCTGTACTGCCTGGATCAGATGCTGGCAGTGATGTCATTAAGCCAGCATCGAGTTTCGTCATCCAAAACCGTCAGACTTCGTGCTCCATGTGGTGCCCGATGTATAGGACACGCTGTTAGTACATGGTCTGCGGTTTGCTCAGAGGCGCCACACCCGTAATTCGGTGAAGGAGCGAGACCCCATTTGTGCATGGACGAATGGAATCGCCCAACAACAGTCCGCAGGCGGTTGAGCTTAACCCATGCTGCTCGGGGTAAGCCCATCCCAACAGGCCTGGCACCGGCCTCGGGCACAAAAGCACGGAGCCTGGAAGCATTTTCACAGTACTCCGTTTTCCATTTGTGATTTTGTCCATTCAGAAGCGCGGATGCCAAGTCTGGCAAGATTGTCCAAGAGATTCCGCGCAGCTGGCACAAACGGGCGTCTGGATCTTAGTCTCACTTGACGAGTATCTGAGGACCCACTTAAAAGACCATACAAGATATGATCGGGGTCCAGAGATCCATGGTAAGCCAAGAAGAGTGTCGCTCCCATTCGGCGAAGCTCAGCTAGCTGGATGCCTGAGAGTACAGGTAGGTGGTCCGTTGGAGTGGGACGAAGGCATCCAGTAACTATGCGCAAGGCGTCATTCAAGACACTGTCAATGAGACGAGTGTGAGCACTGCGACACCAGACTGGCGCACAGTACTCAGCTGCTGAGTAGACTAGCACCAGCACCCCATCCCGAGCCCACAAGTCGCCTCAACAGTGTGACGCGCGAAGATAGTTTTTTGCGCAATGCCACAAAATGGTGACGAAACATGAGTTTTACCCCAAGGTAAGTAGGGGTTGGACAGAACCGTAAAAGTCCACCGTTGTTGTAGACCTTTAGCTCACGTTTGGCCTCTCGGTTGTTTAAGTGAAAGGCTGCCGTCACCGTCTTAGTGTGACTGAGCTTCAACCTCCAAGTCTGGAGATACGCTGAAAGCGTAGACATGTCTTGGCTTAAGGTCCCCTCCAAGTCCTAACGTATTACATAGGAGGGGACCTATGTAATACGTTAAATTACATAATACATTTTAAAAAATTCTAAAATAATAAATAATTAGTCTGACTTACCAGGACTTCTGTAAAATCATCAATTGTATGTTAATTATATATGATAATCGATTAAACTTTTATTAGCATACAAATTAGTCTGACTGCAATTCAGTGAAAGAGCGAAACCCCAATTGTGCATGGACGAATGAAATTGCCCAATACCAGTCCGCAGGCAATTGAGCTTAAACCAAGCTGTTCGGGGCAAGTTTATCCCAACAGACCTGGCACTGGTCCTTGATATAAAAACACGGAGCTTGAATGTATTCTCACAATACTCCGCGTTCCATTTATAGTTTGTCCACTCAGCAGCGCGGATGCCATGAAAGAATTTTCTCGTATTTGTGTTTATTGTATTCCTTGTTTGTATTTGTTTCTTTAAGATGTTTATTTTATTTAATTTTATTTCATTTGGCAACAATAAAAGATAACTATAAATTCAATTGCGTTGGTTTGCTTGGTCTTTTTTACGGTTTGGAATACTTATATACTGTCGTTATTTGCCGGTTCGAAAATCTATTCAAAACATTGCAAATCGTTGCAAATCATTGTATACTGAAGTGCATGTTATTCAACCGAAGAACTCGAGCAGGGACATGTATTAAAACCTACGGCAAAGACGCGACTCTTCAGCGGAACGTTGAAAGAGTTCCAACATGCCAAGTCTGGCAAGGTTGTTTAAAAGATTCCGCGAGCTGGCATAAATGGACGTCTAGATCTTAGTATGTTTTGGAGAGCATCTGAGGACCCACTTAAAAAACCATGCGAGATATGATCAGGGTCTAGAGATTCACGGTTAGCCAAGGAGAGTGTTGCTTCCAGTCGGCGAAGCTCAACTTGCTGGACACCTGAAACTATGGGTCAGGGATCCGTTGGAGTGAGACGCAGACATCCATTGCGGACGCAGAGGCACACAAAGACTATGCGCAAGGTGTCATTCAAGACACTGACGATGAAGGGAGTGTGAGCGCTGCGACACCACACTGGTGAGCAGTACTCAGCTTTTGAGTAGACTAAAGATAAAGGAGTTGTCCGTAATGTTTTGGCACCAGCACTTTATCCTGAGCCTGTGACGCGCAAGGTTAGTTTTTGCGCAACGCTACTAGATGGTGACGAAACGTGAGCAATATTTCCAGTTTTATCCTATGATAAGTAACGGTTGTACAGAACGGTAAAAGTCTATCGTTGTTGTAGACTTTTAGCTCACGCTTGGCCTCTCGGTTATTTAAGTGAAAGGCTGCCGTCATAGTGTGACTGAGCTTCAACCGCCAAGTCTGAAGATACGCTGAAAGTGTAAACATGTCTTGGTTTAAAGTCCCCTCCAAGTTTTTCCAGTTTCCAGAAGAGTGTAATAATGCAAAATCATCAGCATAAGCAAACTTTCTGGAAATCATGGAAGGAATATCGTACGTATAAATATTAAATATGAGGGGAGCCAAGACCGATCCATGCGGAACGCCGTTTTTTTGACGACGTATTCTGCTTTGCTTGGTGTCACTGGTAGTAAGGGTGAAATATCGGTTTTGGACAAGTTCCATAAATTCTGACCATGTACTTATTCAGAAGAAGCCTCAGCAGCTCGTAGGTAAGGCTGCGGTGCCAGACAGTGTCATAAGCAGCTGTCAGATCGACAAATACGGCACCGGCCTTCTTCTTAGCCTCAAAAAATCCTCAATGTTTTGGTTAGCAAAACAACTTGATCCACAGTTGACTTCCCGTGTCGACACCCAGCCTGCTCTTTAGGGAGCAGTGGATTAATGATTGGCTCGACACAGGCGTAGATAAGCCTCTCGAGAATCTTGTAGGGAAAACAAAGCAGAGGTATAGGTCGATAACTTTTTGGGTACCCTACGGGGGTCATTGGCTATGCGTTCGCGACTACAACGCTCTTCTCCAGATCTTGGGGATTTTGAGTCGGCGCAAGCAGGAAGAAAAGAATTTACATGGCTTCAAAGTAAACATGGCTTCAAAGCAGCTCCATCATGGATTATAAGCTCTGGGCAGGTGGAATCAGGATCTGGAGCTTTATCTGGTTTTAAGTGTTGAAGGGCAGCAATTATTTTACTCTGTGAGAAAGTGTTAGAGATATCTAGTGGGTTTGGTGTTGCGACCATCCTAAGGTCAGACATTTTTTGAAAAACAAGTCGAGATGTCAACAGCTTCGTATCTCTAATTTTTGACTTGCTGAGATTCAATAGCATCAGTTGAGACGGGACAGTGTGGTGACCTACCAGTAAGGTTGTTTAAAATACTCCATGCTGTTCGACTAGAGTGTGAGAAGTCAATGCTCCGAACTGCTTCGGACCATCAATCCCTCCGCTTTCTGTCAAGTTTGGCAAGTAAAGCTGTCGCAGCCAAACTGGAGTTGTCTCCCTGAGGAGAATACCACAAAATTCTATAAAAGGATTCACACTCCGCATCCTAACAAGGAATATAGTTGTTTCCATACCCGCGTGGAATAGCCTTTTTGGCTGCTTTCTTTATCAGTCAGTCAATCAATTTTAGTTTATTTCGTCGCAAAGACAAAAATAGGAAAATATACATTAATATTAAATACTAGTAAAAATTCATAAATTGCGACAAGGTGTTTGCGAAGGGACTGTGAGGTCATCAAGTCAAGCAGTCACTCTGTAAAATACAGAAATATACAAGCAAAGTGTCAATATAAAAATTGAAAATGTATACAAAAAAAAAAACTATAACAAAACAAAAAAAAATAAAAAAAACGAGAAAAATAACATTAAGAATAAGTAAAAACCAGCCAAGCACTGAAGGTAAAAATAAAATAAAATACATAAAACAAATTGTAAGAATTTAAGAACTTAATCACTAAAAAGTAGAACTGACTTATAATGCTTCTTTAATTTACAGTATTAAATGACATTGTTCTCAGCTTATAACTAATAGAATTCCAAATTTTTGGTCCTATATATTTTATTGATCTTTGTGTTCGTTTACTTTTGAACAGAGGAATGGTAATGTGATTTTATAGTAAAAATCTTGTGGTACGAGAATGGCAATATTTAGGAAATGAAAACTAATTATCAAAAATCTTAGGTAACACATTAAGTTTATAGGCTAAGAATTAACAAATTTAGCTGTTTCAAACTCAAACAGCTTAGGCAAAGGCAAACTATTTGTTTTAATGCATAGAGCAGTGGTTCTTAAACTGTGTTCGATGAGTCAGTACCAGGGGTTCGGCGGAGATCAGGATAAGTATACACACGTTATATGCATGTTGTGGCGACCACAATTTCCTTTTTACTTGAGCCGCTGTTCTTGCTCATTGTGACGTAGCACAATCTCTCCTTCTTTCTCTTGGAGATTATGCTATATTTTGCCGACCACACCAAATCAAGTCTATCAAGTCTAGAGCGCAAGCTTTATTGATTTATATATTGAGCAATTAGTTTTTGACATTATTTTCTCATAATTTTTTAGTTGTTGTGTTATAATGCAGGGTTTTAATCTTCTGTAATTCTGTTTGAAGTTAAACAAGCACAATTAGGCACTAAAGATGCAATTTTTTTCCTTTAATATTTAAATTTAAACTGTTCTAGACATTTATCTTTTTATAGTATTTTGATCTTTTCATACTAACTATGTCGATAAAAAATGGAGTGGTCAGAAAAATATGTACAATATGGATTTACTTATATCACAGAAAGTGATGGGAGTCAGCGTCCTCAGTACATGATTTGCTACGCCAAGTTGAGCAATTGTTGCTTAGCACTGGAAAAACTAAAAGAACAATTTTTAAAGGTGCATGGCGATAGAAAATACTGGAACACCAACCTCGCTGAATTTAAAATAAAGAGAGCCAGATTTGATGAAAATGCTACTCTGCCGGTTTTCGGCTTTGTGCTCATTGACAAACTGATCCTCACAGCATTGTACGAAGTTGCCTACTTGATTGTAAAACAGGGAAAACTACACACCATTGGTGAAAAATTTGTAAAACCAGTTGTGTTAAAAAAGGCGAATACCATATTTGGAAAAGCAGCCGAAAATAAGCCATCCCAAATTCCTCTTTCTAATGGCACCATTAGCAACAAAATTAATAAGTTTAAAATTCATTCGTTCTTCCGGTAAAAATCAGCAAGTTAAACTTTAACAAATAACAGAAGGCATAATATATTATCAAAAAAAAACGTAATATATTACGCCTTCTGTTATTTGTTAAAGTTTAACTTGCTGATTTTACCAGAAGAACGAACGAATTTTAAACTAAGTAATATCCCTGATAACAGTGTTTATATTAAAATTGATAAGATGAACGATGGCATCTTGGCTCGAATAGTTTCAGACTTGATTTGGGACACGGCAAAATTAAGTCTCCAATTTGACGAGACCACGAACGTTTCCAATCTAAGCCAGCTTGCTGTATTCGGGCGCTATGGGAAAGAAGACGTGAAAAACAAAGGTTTTTTATTTTGTCAGTCCCTTATAACAAAAACTAAGGCTGCCGAGGTTAAAAAATTTCTAGATAATTTTTTCAGAGACAATAATCTTTTGTAGGATATTGTTTATGCAATTGTTTGGACGGAGCTCGAGTCGTATTGGAACGAAACTGTGGTTTTGGTATACTACTGAAAGCCGATGCACCACACACACAACTGTAACGCATTGTCTTTTTCACAGGCATGCATTGGCAACAAAAACCTTCAATCCAAAACTGGCAGAAGTATTAAAAATTGTGGTGAATATGTGAACTATGTGCGAAATAATGCTATGAAACACCGAAGAGATGTGTAATGAAATGAGCTACTGAAATGTAATGAAATGAGAATTCGAAGTACTTCTGTACTATTCTAATGTTTGGTGTTTATCCCCGAGAAAGATGCTGAACCGTGTTTTTACCTTGCGTGTGGAATTAGCCGTGTTATTGCGAGAGCACCAACATCGGCATGCAGGTTGTTTTGAAAATTCTGAGTTTATTCTCATTTTGGCATACATGGTTGATATCTTCGATGCTCTCAATAATCTCAATCAACAGATGCAGGGTGGTGGAGTTAACATTACAGAAGCGGAAGAACATCTGAAGGATTTTCAAAAAAAATGACTGAACGGAAACGACGAATGAAGATTGATAACTTGACTAACTTTCCTCTTCATGACGACTGCACAAGTAAGATCAAAGGTGTGTCTGGAAATCGGAACATTTCCGTACCGAGAGAACTGAAGCAAGTAATTTCCATGCACTTAGATGAGCTTGCAAAGTCTCTCGACCGATACTTCCCACCAGAGAGTTATATCCAGCATGGGTAAGACAGCCATTCACGTGCAGTGTTGATGAAGAAGATGTCAATGATGAATGCCTCAATGAAATCATTGAACTTCGGCAAAGCCAGTTTTAACAGCAACTCTTCAGAACAGCAAAGCTCTCAACGTTTTGCTGTCACCAAATCGTAGCTTATCCTCTTCTTGCTGAGAAAGCCCATGAGATACTCATACAGTTTGTTACAACGTATCTTTGCAAGCAGTCCTTGTTGAAGATGGTAGACATAAAAACAAAATATAGGAACAGACTTTGTTGCCATGAGCCTTGCCAAAGTGAAGCCGTGCATTTTTAGAATTGTTTCCAAAATGCAACTGCATAAGATGCATTGATTTGTAAATAGTTATTGAGTTGTGTTTTTGCGTGTAGTTCATGTTTTGTTGGTTTTGTTTCTTTGAATAATATAATTTTATGTGCAACAGATACATAGTTTAGTTTGTTAATAAATATTTTTTGAATTTTAAGGAAGGGTTCGATGAGTGCCTGCATAAAACTTGCTGGTTTCGGTACCTCCTGCAAGTTTAAGAACCACTGGCATAGAGGTTTCGAGCTAGTTGACCTATGACAGAAGGTAACAATACGCATTGTTTTATTTTGAAGCAATTGTAGTTTGTTTAGATATATCGGATAAGTGATACCCCAAACAAAGCCGTAATTAAAATGAGAATGGATAAGCGAATAATATAATTTCAATAATGCTGAGCTGGGTAAAAAGTATTTGAATTTATTAGAATTCCAACTGATCGAGCTATTTTTGTTTCAAGAGTTTTTATATGCTAATAAAAGTTTAATCGATTATCATATATAATTAACATACAATTGATGATTTTACAGAAGTCCTGGTAAGCCGCATTCACATCAAATGAATCAGGTGGCAACAAAGTCTTTGCGAATTTATTCGTCAAAACAATGTAATGACTCCATTTGGCCTTGCGGAAGTTGCATCGCTTAATAGACATGCTTTGCACTGACAAAACAGACATTTTCGGCAGCGTGGTCAAGTGGTTAAAGCGCCGTGCTTATGGTCAACATGGTCTCGGGAAAACCTACTGACGTCATTCTGTTGTGTCCTTAGAAAACGCACTTTACGGCACTTTCTCCTGCTTGGTGGTCTCGGCAAGCAGTTTTAAATTGCAGTTATATCTCTATTAAATTACAAGCCGACAGCAATATCTTGGCATCTACGGAAGCAGGTCGAGGTAATTGCTTGCCCTATGCATTAGCGCCTCCGTCGCTTTCCCGCGAGTCAGGAGAATAAATATAGAGATAAATGAAAATGAAAATAATAAGCGAAGGTTAATTTTATGACCTGGGAAACATTTTTTAAGGACACGTTTATTTGGTAAGCAACTGTTAGGACCTACGCTGGCGAAAGCTAGATCTGGATTGGTGCCAGCGTTCCAGCGGCCGGAATAAAAACTGGCGGCGTCCTTCGCTTGTATAGGAGGGCAAGACAACTAATACTTGCCCAGCCAGCCATGCACTCACCGTCCGGACTGTTATTATCGTAACCCCAGTCAACATGACGACAGTTGAAATTTCCAGCATAAAGGCAGGGAGATCCAGAAATCGCATTCGCGTTGGTGGAGGTTTGTAGACTTTGACTATTTTATAGCCCTCAACGTCCACGCACAACCACTCAATCTCCGATGTCGGTGGAGATTAGTCCAAAAGCATGTACTTTAGTGGCTCGTGGACAAACGTGGCAACGATATGCTCCCTGCTTAAGCAAGACCCAACTAGTTGTTAGCTTAGAATTACCAAAGTGTCTGCATCAGTGCAATGGGTCTCCTGTAGTAGGATGACGACTGCCTCAGACTGCAGAGCAAGATAATGAAGAACGTTCATCTTGCTTGCCGTGCGCAGAGGCGATATTGTTGTCAATGAGTTTTATTCGAGAGGCTGTTATTGCTAGTTGATTTATAATAATTCCTTGACATAGTTTGCCAGCATTGCATCAATTTTCGGTGATAAGCACTTTTGTTCCACTTTGCGTTTATAGTTGAAGTACCTGCGCAAAAAGTGGAAGCCAATCTTTGCATCTACAAATGCTATTTCACTGAGTTAGATGTCTCGAGATACGTTTTTCGAAGTCTCGGTCTCGTCTCGGTCTCGTAACTCCAAAGTATCTTCTCGGTCTCTGCGTCTTGAGTCCAAGTCAAGGCAATTCATATTACAGCGATTTGGGTAACGCCCACAGATGTTTTAAATACGTCAACATTTTTTAGTAAAAATACGTTATCTGTGCGTTGGTTTCGCCATTTGTCACAGTACAATTAAACGTAGCAATTTTTATTGCAAGCCTGGACCCCGTATAAGATGAATGAGAAGTTATAGGCCTATTTTTATTAATATTTAAACGTCTTGCATTTCATGTATTAAAAAAAATTTTGGTATCTCGAAATCCGGCTATATTACAATGTTTTTAATTGTAGTCAATACTTTTTATGTTGCATGTTTTTTGCATTATAATTGAAGCAATTGACACGATTGCGGTTTAAATCCTACTCGCTTGGTTCTATTGTGTTCTTGTGGAAAGATACTTTATGGCACTGTTTTTTGCTTTGAATTTCAGTCATATAACAGAATAAAATTAAAAAAAGGAAGTTAGAAATTTCAATTGAATCTTCGGAAAAAAGTCTTTACGAAGACCAAAAATGGTCTTTACGTTTACATAAAAAGTTGTTTTCGAATTTCAAGAATGAAGTTTTTTTGGTTTTTATTTAACTTTTAAAATAAATTTATCAAACAGTTTGTAATAAAAAAAGGACTGTTTTTTTAAACTTCGGCAAGAAAATTTTTTGGGAGGAAAGAAGTTATTTGTGTAAATTTCAGACTTTAGAACTGTCATGAATTTATACAAGTTGAAAAACCCTTGTTTCATTAAAATTCAATCGCATCAAACGTCTTGTTTTTATTCTATGTTTTCTGTTTGCAAAACCCACATCAAAAAGTTATAAGCTTTTTCAAAAAACGTTTTTAAACAAGTGAACTTATAGATAAAATATAGGTCGGATTTTTCATTGTAAGAAAAATTTCAACATAAAAACGGCCTGTTACTTAAAGTGCAACGTAAAATAAAAATAAAAAGTTAATTATAAAAAGTCAGGTGTTGTTTAATTGTTTGAAGCCGTCAGCATAAGAACGAAAATGTGAACCAGTTAATTTAACTTTTTTCCCACGAATGAATGTTATCGTCGTCGTCATCGTTTGAAGGGCATCCACTCCAGGCCAGACACAAACAGAACTGGGGCCGAGGGTTTATCCTTTTACTACCCCAGACTGCTGCACTGCCTGGATCAGATGCTGGCAGCGATGTTATTAAGCCAGCATCGAGTTTCGTCATCCAAAACCGTCAGACCGCGTGCTCCATGTGGTGCCCGATGTATGGGGCACATTGTTAGTACATGGTCTGCGGTTTGCTCTGAGGCGCCGCACTCGCAATTCGGTGAAGGAGCGAGACCCCATTTGTGCATGGACGAATGGAATCGCCCAACACCAGTCCGCAGGCGGTTGAGCTTAACCCAAGCTGCTCGGGGTAAGCCCATCCCAACAGGCCTGACACTGGTCCCGAACACAAAAGCACGGAGCCTGGAAGCATTTTCACAGTACTCCGCGTTCCATTTGTGATTCGTCCATTCAGAGGCGCGGATGCCAAGTCTGGCAAGATTGTCCAAGAGATTTCGCGCACCTGGCACAAACGGGCGTCTGGATCTTAGTCTCACTTGGCCAGTATCTGAGGACCCATTTAACAGACCATGCAATATATGATCGGGGTCCAGAGATCCACGGTAAGCCAAGGAGAGTGTCGCTCCCAGTCGGCGAAGCTCAGCTGGCTGGATGCCTGAGAGTACAGGTAGGTGGTCCGTTGGAGTGGGACGCAGGCATCCAGTAACTATGCGCAAGGCGTCATTCAAGACACTGTCAATGAGGCGAGTGTGAGCACTGCGACACCAGACTGGCGCACAGTACTCAGCTGTTGAGTAGACTAGAGACAAGGTGGCTATGCGTAGTGTTTTAGCACCAGCACCCCATCCCGAGCCCACGAGTCGCCTCAACAGTGTGACGCGCGAAGATAGTTTTTTGCGCAATGCCACTAAATGGTGACGAAACGTGAGCGATCTGTCCAGTTTTACCCCAAGGTATGTAGGGGTTGGACAGAACGGTAAAAGTCTACTATTGTTGTAGACCTTTAGCTCACGTTTGGCCTCTCGGTTGTTTAAGTGAAAGGCTGTCGTCACCGTCTTAGTGTGACTGAGCTTCAACCTCCAAGTCTGGAGATACGCTGAAAGTGTGGACATATCTTGGCTTAATGTCCCCTCCAAGTCCTTCCAGTTTCCAGAAGAGTGCAACAATGCTAAATCATCAGCATAAGCAAACTTTCTGGAAATCATGGAAGGAAGATCGTACGTATAGATGTTAAATAGGAGGGGAGCCAAGACCGATCCCTGAGGAACGCCGTTTTTAAGACGGCGTAGCCTGCTTTGCTTGCTGTCACCGGTGGTAAGGGTGAAACTTCGATTTCGGACAAGCTCCATGATCATTTTGACCATGTGCTTATCCGGAAGTAGTCTCAGCAGCTTGCAGGTAAGGCCACGGTGCCAGACAGTGTCATAAGCAGCTGTCAGATCGATAAATACAGCACCGGCCTTCTTTTTAGCCTCGAAAGAATCCTCGATGTTCTGGGTTAGCAGAACAACTTGATCTACGGTTGACTTCCCGCGTCGGAACCCAGCCTGCTCTTTAGGGAGCAGTGGATCGATTAATGGTTCAACGCGGGCGTAGATAAGCCTCTCGAGGATCTTGTAGGGGACACAGAGCAGAGATATCGGTCGATAACTCTTTGGGTCCCCCACGGGCTTTGCTGGTTTTGGGATCGCGACCACAAGCGCTCTTCTCCAGATCTTGGGAATTTTGAGTCGGCGCAAACAGGAAGAAAGGAAGTCACGTAACCAGGACTTCAAAGCAGCTCCAGCATGGAGTATAAGCTCGGGGCAGATGGAATCAGGACCCGGAGCTTTACCTGGTTTTAAATGTTGAAGGGCAGCAGCAAATTCTCTCTGTGAAAAATTGTCAGAGATATTTACTGCGTCTGGTGTTGTGGCCCTCCAAAGGTCAGACACTTCTTGAGAGACAAGTCGAGATGACTTGCGATCAACAGCCTCGTATTTCCCATTTCTAACCAGCTGAGATGCAATAGCATCGGCTGAAACGGGACAATGACGAGGAGAGTGTCGTGACCTACCAGTAAGGTTGTTCAAAATACTCCACGCTTTTCGACTAGAGTGTGAGAAGTCAATGCTCCGAACTGCTTCGGACCATCGATCCCTCCGTTTTCTGTCAAGCTTGGCAAGCAGAGCTGTAGCAGCCAAACTTGAGTCGTCTCCCTGACGAGACTGCAGAAAGGTTTTATAGAGGGATTCACACTCTGCATCCCAACACGGAATATAGTTGTTTCGATACCCGCGTGGGATAGTCTTCTTGGCTGCTTTCTTAATGATGTTACAGAAGTCCTGGTAAACCGCATCCACATCAAGTGAATCAGGCGGCAACAAAGTCTTTGCGAATTTATTCGTCAAAGCAATGTAGTGACTCCATTTGGCCTTGCGGAAGTTCCATCGCTTAACAGGCATGCTTGGCACTGCCATAGCAAACCTTGGTGGTGTAATAAGCGAGGGTCGATGTTGTGACCTGGGAAACTTCTCAAGGACACGTCTATCCGGTAAGCGACTGTTTGGACCTACGCTAGCGAAAGCTAGATCTGAATTGGTGCCAGTGTTCCAGCGGCCGGAATAAAAACTGGCAGCGTCCTTGGCATTATATAGCAGGGCAAGACAATTAATACTTGCCCAGCCAGCCAAGCACTCACCATCCGGACTGTTGTCATCATAACCCCAGTCAGCATGACGACAGTTAAAATCGCCAGCGTACAGACAGGGGTGAGGAAACACTGGGAGATCCAGGGTTCGCAATCGCGTTGGTGGTTATAAGAAAGTTTTATAAAAATGCTTAATGTAAAGATTGAATTTTGTCCCCTTTATTGGTATTCAAGCAGTCCAATAGCAATTATTTTATACAACAGAATGTATATGTGTAAAATGTTTCCAAGCAATCGCCAAAAGCTCAAAAAAAGAAAATGCGATTTCCATGAAACAAGTTCTGCATCGCCTGAGGCATTTTGACGTCAGCAAACGACGTAATTCGCTTCGTCTGGCAAAACCAATTCTTGGTAAAATTCATGTCACTTAATAAAGGCGTGAAATTGAAATTCCACACTCTGCTTGCAAAAACCAGCAAAAATTCACAAATTTGCTAAAAAAACGTCTATTTTACCCTTTCACCCTTGTTCGGGGGCACCTAAAAATAGTACCATCTTATTTAGCATTTCAAACTAGAAAAAGTCAAGAAATTCCAGAATTTTATCTACAAAGATGAAGTAATTACAAACGATTTTGCGAAGGCCGGGCTTCAGAAGCCCGGCCATTGAGGAGAATAGGGTTAATAATTGCAAATTTCTAAGCGAACCACCAAAGCATGTTTCTCTCTTTTACAGCTCCATAATGGATAAACGAAAAAAAACTTATGCTTATTCAGTTGGACGCTAGTGTTTACAGTATGTTAGGCCAGTGTTTCTCTAGCCTTTTTTTCTGCCACCCAAAATCGCTAAAAACAACAATTTGCAAAGATGACTGCGACCCAAATAAATTTGAGTGAGCGTAGTGAAAACGTAGTGATCTCTAAAAAAAAGGTCTTCACCGTGAATCTATTTCTGATTTCTTGATTTTCATCTTAAAAATCTGGTGTTCCTTAAAAAAAAGGTCTTCATCTTGAATCTGATTTTGATTTCTTTCATTTTCCTCTTAAATTTGTAATGACATCTCAAGAAGGTTCTTCACTTCTCAAATCTTGTGCTCGCAGATCTTTTTCTTTTACGTGCGGTAATTTACAAGCCTTCGCGACCCATCCGCATGGTCTTGGCGACCCATGGTTTGAAAAACACTGTGTTAGACTATAGAGTATAGGGAGCACAATAACTAATCTATCATACAGCCTGAAATATATTACTAAAGGTTGGAATGTAAAAGTTTAGCTGTCTTAGCCCAATTTTTGCCATATTATGCTTGATAAACATACATACGTAATGCTGGGTACAAAATGTTTGCTAAAATCATTCATGCATGACTTTTAAAATTAATTTTTGAGTAACTTTTTTGCTGTTTCTCTAACATACATTTTAATGCATTTTTAAAATTTCTTCCTCCTAAAAACATCATAGCACTAATTTTCAGGATTTTTCCAGGACCATGAGATAAGAAATAAACAAAAATCATTCATGCGTGACCACAAAACCTATATGTTTAAACGGTTATAACTCTGGTAATAATAGACCAATTTCTATTTTTTTTAACAGTTTCAGTTTAAAAAGTTCTGTTAGTTAATTTAGAGGTTATTAAACTATTTCAAAAGGAAAGATGTTTTTAAAATGATTTTCATCATTTTTGTAAAAAGTTAGAAAAGGTTTCCGGACCTGGTGAGGTTTCTTTTTTGGGTGGTTTTTCTTTACTCACCTTGCTCAGTTGAGCTAAATTCCCATCTTGGCTAGCTGTGCCACCCATCATCATTACGCAGCCTAGTCATGCACTGGTTATTTAATTGTTCAGTTTGTTTCATAATATTATTTTTACGTATTTATTTATTTATTTTGTTTTTTTTCTTTTTTCACTTATGTCTTTATATGATTAAGGTGTTGCAGCCATGCTTTATACTATCTTGTACTTTTACTTTGTTTGTCATATGCATGTTTTAACGTCTGACGTTGTGCTGCTTCTTCCTTTTCTTGATCTTTTTAATGTTTATAATTTTCGTGTTAAACTGTTTAATAATGATCGAGAATAAAAAAAACACTGACTGACAAAAAAGTTGTTGCTAAGCAACAGCGAATAGCTCCCAAAATTTTTAACCAAAAAAGTTTTTATGCACATTTTTGAAATCAACATAAAAAAACCATTGAGAAAAATCACAATACAGAATGAAACTAAACAAAATCCGGGGATTGGAGAGGTCTAATGAATAAATGAATTTGCAAGACGCAGCCTTAGTTAAATCTCTTGAGAATCGTTTAGGAAACAGAGAGCAGAGATACCGGGTGATAGCCCTTGGCGTTCTTTACAGCCTTTATCGGTTTTGAAATCACAACTACAAGAACTCTTTTTTAGATTTGAGAATTTTGAATGAGCGCAAGCAAAAAAAGAAAGTCACGTAACTATGAATTAAAAATAAATCCCACATTGGTCATAGCAGATAAATCAGGGGTACCCGGAGTTTTAGATCTATCTGGTTTTAAGTATTGTACCACCGCAGAAAATACTTTACATAAAAAATTAATTCTTAAAATTGGTTATGATTCTGGTGTTGATGCCATATAAAATTCAGACACCTTTTGGGAACGAAGCTGAGTTTTTTGCAGTCAACAGCCTCGTATCTCCGTTTGTAAATAGGTAACGTCAGCTAAAATGCGAGAGTGACGAGGGAAGTGTTGTGACCTACCAATAAGAATATTTTAACATACTCAACGCTTTTCGACGGCAGTCTGATCAAAACTATTAATCTCTCCATTTTCAGTCAAATCTGGTCAATAAAGCCATAGCGGATAGAATTGATTTGTGCTTCATTTTGAGGCACTGCGGTAAACTTCTGTTGAGAGTTTGACGCTCTGCATATCAACACGGTATACGGTTGTTTTTGTGACCGGGTGTAATAGTCTTTTTGGCTGCTTTCTGATGGCGTTAAAAAAATCCTAGTAGGTCGCTTCCACATCAGGGGATATCAACGGCAACAAAGTCTTTATGAATTTTTTTGTTAAAGCAATGTAATGATTTCACTTGACACAGCAAAAAAAATTTTTAGTTGAATTTTTTAAAACAACCCCAAACCAAAACTTAAGTTTAATTCTAAAAATAAAAAGGGCACATTCAGTCGTCAAAATAAAGCCAAATTAATCTTTTAGTTTACACTTCAATTTAAAGTCGAAAAGGTAACCTGTTCAAGTACTCACTATATTATATAACTACAAGCCTTCAGCAATTTACCGAAAATCGAAGTCGGAGTCGAAAAATAAATGCAAATCAGGTACCAACTGCAGCACATCTAAAAAAGCGACTTTGGTCTCAACATATTTTTAAAAAACTACTTCGGTTCCGACTCCAACCAAAAACATGCAACTCCGACTTCACAACTCTAGCTTAAACTAAAACAATTTATATAAGTATCGTCTCAATCTTGATACTCCGATGTCTCGTCTGGTCTTAATTTCACTACTCCAAAGTTTTGTCTAGTCTCGGTCTCGGTATCCCAAAATCTCTTCTCGTCTCGGTCTATAGCACCACCTTTGCTATTTTAGTGCTAATCTCCACTGTAACATCAAAGGATCCCAGGGAAAATTTTTTAGTTATTTTGAATTTTTTAATAAAGCCCTGGCAAGGCGATTCGTCCATGCTTTTCCAGCTGCTAAAGATTTTATTTCTTGAAGGTGTAAAGTTTGTTGAAAAATTATCGATCTCAATATGCTGCTTTGATCCCTGTTGATATAGCGGAACCGGTGTTAAAGCTTCCACCAAGGCCAAGATTCGGATCGTGGTTGGATCCCGCTCCTAGGTTGGGGTTGAATGTCCCACGTCCGTAAACTATTTCTTTACTCAAATCACTGCAAAGTAATAATAATTTTTGGCTTTTTAAAATTTCGCACAAAACATGTAAACCAACTAGCCAAACTAAAACCTAGCTAGCAAAATAATTTTTTGAAATGAATAGAATTGCGCAAAAGAAGCAAAGAAAATGGACAATGTGACGTCAAAGGCACATAAGAACGCAGTAATTTTGCAAAAGTAAACGTACCCAACTAGTGCTAAATCAGTTTAAACCGACGCTGGAAAACTCGTGTAGCGAGGAAACTGGACACTGCAAAGCTAAAATAAAGAATGTAACATCAACAAACGCGACAGAGTACATGTTTATTTTCAAGAAGCAATTTCAGCGGGTTATTGTAACAATGCTAGACCTACTAAAGAAAACTTTACAAGTTTAAATTTTTTCTATTTTGTTTTTTTATTCGTAATATTTCGATTGTGTAAATTCTTGTAAATTAATTTTGAGATTGCAGAGAATTAACTCAGGATTGCAAAACACTAAAAATAAGGTACAGTTCAAGTTATCGATCAATTTATATAAATTTCCCTTACATTTTTTACGTGTTAAATGAACGCATCATAGTGACTCGAATCATCGAAACACATCGTAATAAAGGTATGAAGAAGATCAACCCGGAGCTAAATCAAAAACTCGCAGACTAAAACATTCATTTTTAAGCAGAAGCTTTTCCAACTTCAAGCACTTTACCCTCTTTGGCGGTCTTGGCAAGCAGTTCCAAATTTCTGTCATATCACTATAAAACTATAAATCCAAATAAAAAAATTTCAACCGCAATGCAATATCTTGGCATGTCCGGAAGCAGGTCGGGGTAATTGCTTGCACTATGTATACCGCCTCCGACGCTTTCCTGCAATTTAGGAGTATAAATATAGAGATAAAATGAAGCATAGCAAAGCAAAATTACAAAAAGCGTAATTACTTAAAAGTTGAAATTATAAAATCAAAAAACATTCGTAAGTTTTGCGATTTTTACTTTTACAACCAAAACACATAAAAGGCAATAATAACGACAATAAAAAGCGTTGAACAAAAAATGAATCCAATATTTAAAATAATTTAATCAAGTTGAGTTTAGTAATATTCAAATCTGAGTCCGACTACACCAAAGCTTAAGTCCTTTTCATTCCAAGATCACTAAACTTCTGGTGGTTTCAAGTCCGAGTATATGACTAATCCGACAAGTTTTTATATACTGTAACCGTTAATTTTAAAGGTAAAGACTTTTTTTGATCTTCACTAGATTTTAAACAACTTTATACCTCCAACATGATGTAAAGGCACGAAAAATTAAAATATCAAAAAAAGCGATAAAACTTGATGCAAAAAGATTTTTTCGCAAGCAGAGTTACCAAAAATTATTTTGTCTCGAGCCATTTTTTTCAGGACTCGAATTGTCACAACTCTGTCAAATTGTTTTGTATGGCTCAATAAAGTTCCATTTAGCGTTATCCAATAGTCAAAATGTTTTTTATTTATAAAAAAAGTTAATATAGGCAATTAATTGCAGAAGGAGGAACTTAAAGGAAATGTGTGATTGTAAGGTAATATTGAATGATTGTGTCGCAAAGCAGCACCGTATGGTGGTATACAAAATGCTTCTTATGGTAAAAAAGAAAAAAGTAGAGAAAGTAAAGCCAAAGATACGATGGTGGAAACTGAAGGAGACAAGCTATCAAGAAGCGTTTAGACAAGAGGTGACCAGGATCCTGGGAGGAAAGAATGGGTTACCTGATGAGTGGGACAAAACAGCAGAAATGCTAAGAAAAACAGCTCAAACTATACTGGGAGTGACATTTGGGAAACGAAAAGGAGACAAGGAGACATGGTGTTGGAATGAGAAAGTTCAGGAGAGCATAAAAGAAAAGAAAGACGCAAAGAAAGCATGAGACAAAATAAGAAATAAAAATACTAAAAAGATATACAAAGAAAAGAAGAGTAAGGCAAAGAAGGCAGTTGCAATGGCAAAGGGACGTGTGTATGATGATTTGTATGCTAGATTGGAAACAAAAGAAGGTGAAAAGGGAGTTGTACAGATTGGTTAGGCAGAGAGACAGAGCAAGGAAAGATGTACAGCACGTGAGGGTCATAAAGCTGAAAACGGTAATGTGATGGTAAATTCGGAAGCAGTGTTAAAGAGATGAAAGAAATACTTTGAAAAACTGATGAACAAGAAAAATAACAGAGATCCTAGGACAGAGGAATGAGAAGTGGCTAACGAAGAGGTAAATTGTGTCAGTAGAGAAAAAGTAAAGAACGCACTAAGAAGGATGAAAAAAGGTAAAGCGGTTGGGCCAGATGAGTTGCCAGTAGAAATTTGGAAGATGGGGATAGAGTTTTTGACCAGACTGTTCAACAGACTATTAATGGGTAAACGGATGCCAGAAGAATGGAGAAGGAGTGTGCTTATCCCAATCTATAAAAACAAAGAGGACGCACAATGCTGTGGAAACTACAGAGAAATAAAGCTAATGAGTCACACAATGAAGATATGGGAAAGAATTATTAAAGCCAGGTTAAGGGATAGAGTAGAGATCAGCAAACAGCAATATGGATTTATGCCAGGAAAGGGAACCACCGATGCCATGTTTGCTCTAAGAATGTTGATAGAAAAGTACAGGGAAGGTCAAAGAGAGCTTCATTGTGTATTCGTGGACCTAGAGAAAGCTTACGACAGGGTTCCACGGGAAGAGCTGTGGTACTGTATGAGAAAATTCGGAATTGTGGAAAAGTATGTGCAACTAATACAGGATATGTATGTGGGAAGCGAAACAGTGGTGAGGTGTGCAGTAGGAACTACAGAAAGTTTCGAGGTTGAGGTTGGACTGCACCAGGGATCAGCGTTAAGTCTATTCCTGTTTGCAGTGATAATGGACAGGCTAACGGATGAAGTAAGGAGAGAACCACTATGGACGATGCTGTTTGCTGATGATATTGTGATTTGTAAAGAGACCAGGGAAGAAGTGGAGCAGAGATTAGAATCCTGGAAGTATGCATTGGAAAGAAGAGGGATGAAAGTAAGTAGATCAAAGACCAAATATCTGTGCATAAATGGAGGAAATGATGACGAAACAGTAAAGATGGAGGATACAAAAGTGCCAAGAGTAAAGGAATTTAAGTATTTGGGATCAATGGTGCAATAAAGTGGTGATTGTGAGAGGGAGGTAAAGAAGAGAGTACAGGCAGAATGGAACGGATGAAGAAGAGTATCGGGAGTAATCTGCGACATGAGGTTACCAGCTAGAGTAAAAGGAAAAGTGTACAGTTCAGTGGTAAGACCAGCAATGGTGTATGGACTTGAGACGGTGGCAGTCACAAAGAAACAAGTAGAAGAGATGGAAGTTGCAAAGATGAAAATGCTGAGGTTTGCTATGGGAGTGACGAGAAAAGACAAAATTAGAAACGAGCACACCAGGAGTACCGTTAAGGTAGAACGGTTAGAAATAAAGATGAGGGAGGGCAGGCTGAGGTGGTATGGAAATGTCATGAGGAGAGACCAAGAGTATGTAGAAAAAAAAATGATGGAAATGGAGTTACCGGGAAAGAGGAGAAGAGGGAGACCAAAGAGAAGATTTTTAGATGTAGTAAAAGAAGATATGGGGGAAGTTGGTGCAAAGGAGACGAATATTGAAGACAAAAAGGTTTGGAGAATGATAATACGCTGTGGCCACCCCTGACTGGAGGGAAAGGCTGAAAGGAGAAGATAGGCAATTAATTAAGTGGCAAAAAACTTTATGAAATAAAAACTCCCCTATCATTTAAATTAAAATTTCGCATATGTTTACGTAATAAAATTTGCACTAATCATAAAAAGCTCAAAAAACATTTTTGAGTAAAAACTTACAAAACTTTTTAAACATCTGAAAAGCAATAAGCACAAGACAAAAATGAAAAACTGAAACTTCGTTAAGAGTAATCAAGATGCAATAGAAGTAAACAGATTTTTTGGTGACACTATACTAGGGATGTCCAACCTGCGGCCTACGTAATGTTTTTTTTGCTGCCCGCTGCTACTTAAATTTTTTAGTTATTATTTCAAACTGTATAAAATGTGATGACAATGCTGTCAAAGTAACTTATATGGAAACAAAAAGAATAATACATCAGTTAATTGCTGCGTCGCGTGACGTCCAATAAGCCATAAAGACGCTTGCCCCAAGCATCATTTTCTGAATTCACATTGTTTTTGATTGGATTAATATTCATGATATTATTTTCAAACATTTTTGCAATATCAAATCATAATTATTAATGGCTTTAGAGGTACTAAAACTATTAACTTTGAACCAATGCTGAGTATTTACAATAAAATTACAGTAGTAGTGATCTGCTTGTGATAAAAAAGGAAAACGTGTAGATTTATTAGGAGGGTGGATAGAGGATCAGACATTTTTAGAGATTTTAAGTCCTATCTAGGAATTTGGCATATGGTCAGGGTGCAGAATTGCACCGTTAGGCATAGAGAAAGTCACTCCTAGTCGGCAAAGCTCAGCCGGCTGGATGTGTGAAATTATGGGTAGATCGTCCGTTGGAGTGGGCCGCAAACATTCAGTGACAATCCAAAAGGCGTTGTACAGGACGTTGTCTATGAGGCGCGTATAAACGCTACTACACCAGACTGGTGCGCTGTAGCTGTTGAATAAACCAGAGATAGGGCAGCTGTGCGCATTGCTTTGGTAACAACACCCCATTCTAAACCAGCATGTTGCCTCAGCGATGTGACGCGTTAAGACAGATTCTTGCCACAACATGGTGACAGAACGTGAGCAATCTGTTTGCTTTTACCACAAAATAAGTAGCGTTGGACGAAATAGTAAAATTCTAATGCTGTTTTAAACATTTAGCTCAACTTTGGCGTCTGGGTTATTTAAATGAAAGGCTGCCGTCATCTTCGTCGTGTGACTGAGCTTTAACCTTCAAGTCTGAAGATACACTGAAAGAGTAAACATGTCTTGATTAAAAGTCTCCTCAAAAGCCTTCTAGTTTTCAGAGTAGTGCAAAAATGCTAGATTTTCTGCGTAGGTAAACTTTCTGAGAATTGTGGGGGGAAGATGTGGACGTACAATAGATGTTGAAAAAAGAGTAGCCAAGACCGATCACTGAGAATGCCGTTTTTTAGCCTGCGTAGCCTGCTTTGCTTGCTATCAGCGATAGTAAGGATGAAACTTAATTTTGGACAAGCCTCATAGTCATTCTGACCATGTGCTTATGTGGCAAAAGTCTTAAGCAGCTTACATGTAAGGCAAGATGCCAGACACAGAGTCATATGCTGCTGTCAGAATGAAAAATTGACAAAAAAAATCTTAAATGTTTTTGTCAATAGAATGGCTTGATTCACGGTTGGTTTTCCACGTCAAAACTCAGCCTGCCCTGTTAAGAGCAATGAATGAATATTTGGTTCGACGTGGGCGTAGATAAGCCTGTCAAGGTTCTTGTAGGAGACGTAGAGCAAAGATATCGGTCGATAACTCTTAGGGTCACTTACGAGCTTTATCAGCTTTGGCAACGCGACAACAAGTTTTTCCAGATCTTGCGAATTTTTATTCGGTACAAGCAGCAAGAAAGAAACTGACGTAACTGAGACTTCAAAACAGCTTTAGCATAGACATTTTTAATACTAGTTTGTAAAGATTTCAAAAGTTTTACTGCACACTTTATTTGTAATTTAATCTTAACTTCACAAATCCATAGTTAATTCTTTATTTTTTTTCGCAGTTTTAAAATTTTTTATGACGTAATATATTCATGGCCATGTAATAATTGCATAATCAATAAACCTCACTTAATTTGATTTATTTGCAAGCTGTTTCATGATTGTTTTAATTGTTCATTTTATCAATTGTAATCTTGAACACGTGGAAAGCAGAGTAAGAGCACGTGACCTATAGCTTTTAGAATTTTTTTTCTCTCTCAAGTGTTCTGGAGTCATTAATTGGATTTTTTTATTTAACCCGATAACTTCAAATTATTTAATCCGTTCACCGTCGCGCATCTCTAATTGGCTGTTGTAAACTGCGACCTTAATTAATTGTTATTTCGAGAATTCCACCTCATTTTAAAAAATTCGTTTATAATATAGTGTCACGTAACATGATCTTTTATAAGCACATGTTTTGTTTTTATTTTATTCCGCAATCATTCCATTTCAGCAAATCATTTCAGGCCAATTTGATTTGTTGCACTGAAGTTGAGTCGTTTTTGTGTTTCTGGCTGTGTGATCACAATTAATTCAATAGAAAGGTAGAATTGTAAAAGTGTTTGCGGTAAAAAAAATTAAGATTAATATTAGCCATCGGGGTGCTGATTCATTCTTATAGGTTATTAATAGAAAGTTGTTGTGACGTTGAAATCGTTTTTGCATGTTGGCGAAATTTGGGAGCCAAATCTTTGTAAATTGATCAAGTTTTGTGAACTTTGTAGATATATTCTTTATATAGTTATATCCTTTATACAGTAAATGAGAGAAAATAAAAAAATGTATACTAAAATTATTTTTTTATTTCTTTCATTTGATTTGAAAGTTGACACGGCTCCCCTAATTTTATTCTTTATACAGTAGTTAGAGGCAGTGGTTTTTGTTTGTTTTCCGAGAATAGTTTTTTTTAAAATGAATTCATGCTTAGTCGAAATTAACTGTATTAAAAACTTCAGTCTCGAGTTAAATTATTTCTCGAGCCTGAATTAATAAAAGTAGACACAGCTTTACTTCAGCGCTGGTATTCGGTTTACCTAGTTTAAGTGGTACTTTTTGATTCCTAAGTAAAGTTTGTGATATTCACATTTCATTTAGATTCTAAATTAGTTAATCAATTTTAAATTTAAATTTTTTACTCGTCATTTGATCATGGCATCTAATATTAAAAAGAAGAAATTTTTTACAGATGTAATTTTGCGGCTTGCTGAATGTACTTATATTTATATTTTGGCCCACCATGAAAAAAAGTTGGACATCCCTGCACTATACACTCTTGCTTTAAATTTATTTTTTAGTAGAAAAATTTTAAGTTTGTTTCAAAATACGTAAATGATTTTTGCTTGACTTTCAAATGTCAAAAAATGTAAGAAAATCAAATTATACCATAAACTTATTTTCATTCATTTAATGCCTTTTTTTCCAACAAATAGCAGAGCAAATTATAGTAAAATAAAAAAAATAAATTCAATTTATTGCACGAGGTCTAATTTTCATCTTAGTACTTTTCTTTGAGTACAAAAAGTTTGCCTGCGATGAAAAACACCACCAATTTATACCAATTTTAGATATAAATTTGCCTTCTAAATATTTTCCATTTAAATTGGATTGCCCACAGCTTGTGTACCACCAAGCCCCGTGTAAAGAGTCTGCACAGCTTGAGGAAACCCCGTGATCCTTTGTTGAAAATTGCGCCTTGTTGTTGGGATACAAACAATCAACTGCAACGCATTGTAATAAAACGTCATCAAAAGCGTCTACTATTTCATCCTTTGACTCGCTAAAAACAGCAGAAACGTCAAGCTACAACAATAATTGCCTGTTAAACAGATTGGTTTTAAAACAAGCTATTGCTTTTTGGTTGAATAGCTTATTTGTTGCTTTAGTACTGTGTATAAAAACTTGTTAAAGACGACTTTTAACTTGTAATTAAATATAAACAAACAAAGTACAAATAAAAAAAAGCGATAAATTTATTTGCCCTTGAAAAGTTCACAATGTTACAAAAAGAATCAAAAATATTTTCTTTTCTGACTACAATAGTGTTTTAAAATTATGTTGAAGCGTTTATAAAATTTTTAAAAATCGATACGCTTTAATATTTTTTAATCTATTAAAATGCAAAAATTTAGTATCAAAATCAGGTCAATAAACGCCTGTAGTTAATTAGCTTCTGATATAATACTTTTTCACTTTGCGACTCAATGTTCATTAGTTTTCTATTCCTATTATGCGACGCCTTTTGCAGTTATTTACTTTTGAGCTACCTGCAGTTCCGGTAAAGTTTTCCGCCGTCAGCGTATAATTTGATTCAGCGTTGCCAATTCCAAATACACTTAAAAAAATACATTTCTTTTGTCTAGTCGTTTCCTGTTTGTTATGTTTAAAAACAATTTTTGCACAAGAGCTATGATGAAATAGAAAACTAAAAGTCTGGATAAGTGATCGTTGATACTTTTTGCCGCTATTTTTGTTTTGATTGCTTCCTAAAAAAATCATTTGCTGCTTTTGAAATCATTTCTCAGTGATTGTTTTAATACAAAGCAAACGGAGCGGCCACACCGGGTCTCCCTAAAAAACGTTAAAAAATGGCCCCCGTAAGCAAAATATTGCTCTATTTCTTCATAGTAACACCATGACTATGGACCTCCTAAAGTGATAACATTTTTTTAGAAATCACTTTGTTTGAAGCACTAAAAAGAGGCCGGACCCAAAGTGATAACCTTTATTTTTACAGATAACTTTGTTCTGGAACACTAAAAAGTGCCACATCCAAGAGTTGACCTATTTTTAGAGATCAACTTTTTTGGGACCAAAAAGTTTAGAACACGAAAAAGAGGACCCTTATTTTTTTGCACAGGTCCCCTTTTTATCAATCACTGCTGGTCCTTATATATATCAATCATACCTGTATACAGCGTATTCTGTCATATTATCCCAATCTTTCATATCTACTTGTAGTTGATAAGAGTTAGATTGTGTTATTTTGTGCAAAATATCCAATCCTAAAAAGAAAAAATTGTTCATATTCAAATTTTCCCACTAAACATTGGAACAAAGATGTTTTACTTGGGGCAATTATATTTTTTCAAACATTAATAAAAATGGCCCGAGAATATTTGTAGTGTTCTAGTCATCACAAGGTTTAAACTTTTAGCAGTTTTGTTTTTGCGTATTTAAATAAATAGGCCACAATCGTACAAACCGTAAAGCAGGCAATTGCCCGAAGTCTCAAAAATTAGGGCAAACTCAGTATTTTTCCGGCAGCGACAAGAAAATATTTCATTATTAAATTATTAAATTTAAATTCATTCAAAAAAATTATTGCAGAATTCTCGAAAAGGCGGTTTTAGAGAAAATTTGATTTAATATGATTAACCACTTTTATCACCACAGTAAGGTATCATGCAGACATTCACTCAGCTTCTTTGCAACTAAGTGTTGACGATGTGTCATACAGTGAATACAAAATACTATCTGAGATAGCTTATTTCAAGTGTGCAATAAATCCTTTGTATCTGTCTGTCATGGATGGTGCACTACCAATAGCACATGCAATTATATTTTTGAGTGGAATATTGTTTTCTTGGAAATACATAACAACTTCATTAAAAATTGTTTGAATAAACGTTTGGTGGTACAGAATTTAAAGATGGCTTGAAGTAAAAGATTTTTCTTCCCAAAGCTTTTTAAGGAAATCGTCAGAATGAAGCAGAATTGAAACCGAACTGAGTTATAAAGGGGAAAGCAGAGTTCTCATTGGCTGAAAGAAGTTAGCCAATGAGAGGAAAGATTAAGAAATTATTGTGAAACGTTCCTAGATCCATCGCCAATCCTCGTGCCTCGCCCAACCGCCAAAGTCTTTCCCGCTCTTGCAAGGCCAACACACGCCCACAACGATTTCGAAAATCTTCCATTGGTCAACATCTTCTTGACAACGCCCAATGCGCTCTTCACTACAGCAACAAAAAAATTTTATTCTCGCTCGAGGTCACTCTTCTTTTCACCTTTTTACTCTTGAAGCAACTTTCATTAAATCTCTCAACTCCCTTCTGTGTAAGCAAAAAAGAATTCGTCCACTCTTTGAAAATTTCTTAATCTTTCCTCTCATTGGCTAACTTCTTTCAGCCAATGAGAACTCTGCTTTCCCCTTTATAACTCAGTTCGGTTTCAATTCTGCTTCATTCTGACAATTTCCCCTGAAGAATGTCAGATGAAAAGCTTTGGGAAGAAAAATCTTTTACTTCACGCAATCTTAAAAATTGTTTCCCTTTTGTGTCTGTGCTAAGACTTCTAGAAAAAGCATTTTTTCTCTGCGTCCGCTATCATCTTTAAATCTCACATATGCCTATAGAATTCGGGATGGGACGATTTGGCCAACCGTTTTGGCGCTGCCGTTTTGGCGCCAGCCATTGTGGCAGTGTGTTGTTTTTTATTCGTAAAAGCTTAAAAAGGGTTAGGGTTTAGAGTTTAGGGTTAGATTAGGGTTAGGGTGATTAATTATACTGTTTTGTTCAAACCTTCCTGCTAGTTTCAAATAGAGTGGCGCCAAGACGGCTGCGCCAAAACCGCGCCGCCAAAACGGCTTTGCCAAATAGTACCCTACCCTATAGAATTGCCTCTTAATCTCTTAAAGTGGATTCATCAAGTAGAAGGGAAAATTTTTTTACCCGCAAATTAGCTTTTAAGTATTTTTCTATATTGTCTGCCATTTCATCAATACGCCGTGACACAGTTGAGTTACTTGAGCGAATAGAATTAATAATTTCACTTTGATTTTGTTTCATAATTTTTAAAATTATTACAGATAAAGCTGGTAAAATTAACGATTCACAAATTTATGTGGTTTTCCTTCCTTTGCTATTATTTTAGTAATTTTATAAGATGCCAGTAAACTATCACTCTCTTTACTAGCTTAGTTATTAAATACTTGAAACACTGTTTTTCTAGCTTAAAAATCATCACGAAGCTTTTGAAAATATTTAAATGGTTGATTTTTTTTCTTTGTGCTTTGTTTCTTGGAGTTTTTAATTTACAGGTTTCATGCTATCATTTGAAAGTACATCCATGCATATGTGACTCATTAGTTTTGTTTGATTATTTGGTGACGGAACAAAACCGTAAGACAAATATTGAACTGAATACTATCGGCACTTTTTCTTTTTTTAAACGCCGCGGAATCTGTATCAAAATATAATTATAAATTTAATGTTTCATACAAAAATTTTACTAGATAAATACGTTATTTTAATATCACGTGCTTTCCGGTTTTAATTAAGTTAAATTTATCGGCCAAAGGCAAACAAGAAAAGTTTTGTATAAGGCCAACAAAAGTGGCCAAAAAAAAGTTTTATACAAGTATTATTTGCAAATCAATTTAAAAAAAGTCGGTTGTTTTTTGAAAATGTTGCAATAAAACTTATAGATAAGCGTCTATGAAGTCCTACCACAGTTAATGGTCACATCCAAATGCAATGGTGGCTATGAAAACAAACTGAGATAAAATCTTTAAAACTGTTCAATTGGCTTTTTATCTTTGTGACTAGTTTGAAATCTATAAATAAAGTTTTGAAAAAACAGGATTTTAAAAAATAGCTAAAAATCATAAACGACTTTACATTCAAGATATGCTTTGACTCGGAGTTACAAACACAAATAAAGTAATAAATCAATAAATCAGTCTTTTATCTCTAACTATACGTCTCTAACTTTTAAGAAAAACCTAATATCTTTAAGAAAAAAACATAGCACAAATGTGGCAAGCGATGCATTGGTATATACGTATTCACTAGACTTCTTTAACTTTTTAAGGCGCAGTACTTGAATCCGTTAATTTTTTTGTGATACTTGTACAGCTTTTGTTTTGTGTCTTAATATAGAGATTTTCATAGTTTTAAGTTTCATATTATTTGTAGTTACAGATTAACTTGTATGTTTCAATGTGGGAACGTTGTCCCAAAAATAGAATAATTAAGTAGTAGTACTGAAACTAATTTTTACAACAAATGACTTGCGTATTGAATCAAACGCACTGCAGTCTCCATTTATATCATCATTAAAAGATCTAGGAGGGGCTAAAAGATCTTAATCATTTACACTTTCAGGAAAAGTATTTTATTATATACTTATTTTGGTCTTTACTTGAAATTCAAACTATAAGATTGTTTTTTAGTCTTTACTTGAATTTCAAACTAAAAATCAATTTTTACCTTTTAAAATAAATAAAAAAGACAAAATCGGTGGGAGTGTTTGGTGAGAAATTTTTTCTTTTTCCTGCAATATTTTTAAAATGTGGAAGCACATAGTGCAAACAGTTTTCTTTAAAATTCATAAGACAATAATAATGGGTTAAATCTGTCTTACAATTATATAATTTAATCAAAATAAGAACCGTAGTTTTAGTCTGTAAAATATCGATTTAATCAAGGTTTTATCAAACTTTTTTTAGAAAACGTCATGCAGCGAATAACTGTAATAGCGAGCTAGATCTTCAATCAACCGCTAAAGAGAAAACTCTTCTGGGATGGTGGTTTTTTTGTGACCTCATTGCAATCAATCCATGGATTTATAACCACTAAATTCAATGGTTTTTCAAAGAATGCGTACGTCATCTTCCAGAAGAAGTTTTAACCACGCATTATCTTCCCAATTGATTGACATTAGCAACACCTCATTCAGTGTTTTTTTAAGTTTTGACACTTTCCAGGATCTTTTTGGTGCTATCAGCATTAGTAACGCTTGGCTGGAGGATTTTGTTTATTAACATATTAATCTTGGTTTTATTTTAATAAACAGTCATTGTTTCATCACTAGATCTATAAAGTGTTGGAGTAAAATTTTGTGTGCTTTACCACAACAGGTATCACTTTCTCAATTTTTTTTACTGCTCTCAAATATTTTTTTATATCTTTTTTGCATGGCTACCATTATTGAAGTGAAATGTTACGTTTTTTTGTTAAGATATGTCTTTGATAAGATGAAAACCTGTTTGGAGACGCGTTTATTTCTAGAGTGAGTCTCGTTTCAGCCAACGTAAAGAAACTTATTTACCACATACTTGTTCTATTTTTTAATGGATAATTTATAGTTCCGCGCACAATTTGATACCATGAACTTCGTAAATGAACATTAACATTTGCTGGCAAAAGCTGTTGATCCACAATAATGAAAGCTCATAATTCTGTTGTAGGAAGAATAGAAACAGCAACATTAAATAATATTTCATGAAAAGTGATAGGTGTTAATTTCAAAGGTTTACTGCAGACCGCACAGCGAATCTCTCTCTTCTTTAGCTCCAAATTCTACAACTATGGGGAAGCTATCCGAGCCTTCCCCAATCACACCGCTGGCTTTCACACACGTCTTATGGCTTTATAATATATATTTACGTTGAAAATTCTATATGACAGTATAACAGGTTTCCACAAGCCAACAACCAATTATTTACTAAACACTACAGCTCAAACGGTGCAGCCCACGTTCAGCCAACGATGCAGCCAATGATGCAATCGTAAAACGAAATTTTCCCAAGTTTCCCTGTGATCTATAAACTCACTTTTCAAATCAAACCAAATCACCGAACCACTTGGTCACCAACGACTGAAAGGAGTTAAATTTACCAACATCTCAATTTATAGTGTGCTCGCCACGTGTAAGTGAGCCAATCAGATTTCATTAAGATCGCTGCACGTGATCTGCCTATAAAGCAGTGAACGCAAACAATAGAATCAATTAAGAGGTTTCAAAAAAAAGACTTCTATGCAGTTAATTAACTTTTTTAATTTCAGTGCGAGTTCTATTTTTATGATTTTAACAATAGGTTGATAGTTAGAAATAAAGAAATTAATTAGGATTAGTTATGTTTTCTGATACTACTATCAAACATAGCGTTTGATGGACGCCATTTGAATGATGTTGAAAATGATTTGATATTATCAACGCTATATTCTTTTTTTAATTTGGGAGAAAAATAGATCCATGAGCGCTTCAAACTTTCATAGAAATTAATTTTTTTGAAGCAAGTATATGCCGTCATATCTTGTGACGTCACAAAACAAGCCTATCAAAATTATGAATAAATGTAACTTAATATAAAACAAACAAAAAGTTGAAAATTTTTTATTTTTTGTTCCAAACGATAAACTGAAACTTTGGGAATAAGTAAAAACCAAAGATAGTTATAACTTTAATGTACCCCTGTATTCTTCGATGCTTTTAGAAACAAAAGTCATCTGTGAAAAGGTAAAAAAAAAACAATATTTGTCAGCCTACTTCTGGTAGTGGTTTGAGCGCGTCGACAATTTCAATATTTCTAAGTCTCCGACGAAAACCTATGCACTCACTTGTCTGCTTTACTATTTCAATTAAAGTTTGACTGTTCTTGAAACCTGTAGGTTTAAACAATGCTTTTCTTACCCAGCCAAAATTCTTCGCTTTTTCTGCCAAAACCACGTTGATAATCGATCCATTTCCGATAGAAATCCTCACTTCCGTTTATTCGTCTTTGAAATACCTTAAAGTAGAAATAAAACCAAATTTAAATTTTTTAGTTTCATCAAAACAAAAAAAGCGATCTGTTTGTTGTATTTTTACCAGCCATTTCTTTCCTTGATCAGATTCGACCTCGCAGTAAACTTCAATTTTGCTTCCATTGAATTCCATGAGATAAACTCCGCTGACATTTGCTGATTGGCATGAATCTATTTTTGGTAAACCTAAAATTAAAATAAAAATTGATTGAGTTTTGGATATTTTTTTATATTAATCATACTTCACCCAAACTAATCACCAAAATGTTACAAGCATGTCATAGTAAAAGTACTAAAGTTGTATGTCATCAGACTAGTTTCAGAACTATTGAATCAAGAATAAAACAAAAACAATGCCTGTTGATGTTGATTTTGTTCTTATTCACTGTTGACATTACTCATCGGCGTATTAAGCACTATTAATTGCTGCAATCAGAAAAGTTTTGCAACGTAGCTTGGAAGAATGCCATAGCCTTCAGCAAGACCCTTTACTTTACTTAAATTCGTCTAGCTAATTATAAGCAAATTAAATTGGTTCTTTAAAATGATATTTCAGTGTCAAAATAAAATAAATAAAATCCAAGCCAACAATATGGACCAAAAACAAAACTGAACTTGTAGAGATCATCTAACAAAACAAATAAGTTGACTTTTGCCAATCAAGTTGTGCCAAAAATAGCTCAAACCTAGAAAAATAACTAACTGGAAGATTAGATAAAAACGCCAATATTTGGAACAAAGTTTGAACACTCAAGCTAGAAGTTTAGAATATACCGGTAGTTGAATCTTCAACAGCAACATGTGTAAGTTGGATTTCAGGTCAGGAATTTTGTTTGCCCGTCAGAAAAAATAGCTTTTTAGATGTTTTTTTACCTTAGGCTTTTTTTAGATAGTTTACCAACTATCTTTCCCAGCAGCTGACCCTCAAAGATTGCTGTTTAATTACTTTTATTATAAACAGTAAATGCCTTAATCCAGGTCAAAAAAATTTTTAAGTAGAAAAAGAATAGCCAATTTTCGTTTGGCTTTTATTTGTGTGTTATTTTAAAATTATTTTCTGTTTGTGGATATTGAAAATGAAGGTATCTCGCAAGAAGAACTTTATTCTTTTTTTCTTTGTATGAAGCCAGTTGAGTGGGGTTTGTTCAGAAGTAGCGAACCAAAATTTGCTTGTCTTAATTGTTGACTCCTTATTGCTAAATGTCCAAACAATCCTATTGCACCTAATGAAGTACCTAACCCTATAAAAAAAGACGGTTAGTAAAAAAGTTATCAGTGGTGTTATTTCTGTCTGCTTGTATTTATTACAATCTCTTCTCTTACAGTGTGATTCACACTGATTTTTTTGGTTCTTTTCACCATACATTGGAACGTATAATTTAAACAACAGTATTATTTGAACCTGAACCGGAAAAAAACCGGTAAAAATAAACTTTCTTCAATTCGAACCTGAACTGAAACATTATTTTAAACTGCTCCGGTTCAATGCTCTGATTTTAATTTTTAATTTATTTGAGTGAGTCGTGGGTAAGTAGATGAAATAATGTATCAAACGCAGTAAATGATAAGTTTTATTGATAATATGCCGTTTACTTCTACCGATTGTAATGGAACAAAATGTTACAATTTTGTAACGATTGAATTTATTCAAACACAATCCGTAAAACGTTGTATTAATAATTTAGTGATGTTAAAAGTCTTTTAACAGAAATCTATAACCCTTAACAACAAAGTGAAATTGACGATTTTATTTAACTGTTCAAATTGCAATACATTAATTCATTATTAAAATCAGTCAAAGTTCAATGGGCCAAATATTTAATATAGAAATTAAAAACTAAAACTAACTAAATCATAACGAAAGATTGATTTTGACATCGATTATAAAGGTCATCATCAGTTTCTTATTTAAATAATTTCTTGATCTTGCATGCTCGCAGATAAACTTGCAAAATTAGTCAACCTTGGCTGTTATTGTTACACTACGGTAAAGCTGCAAACAAAATTGTATATTGTCGACAATTTGTACTAAAGATGAACCAAAAGAGCATGGTTATACTAAGTGCTTCAAAAAAGAAAGAAATTTAATCAACTTAAACTTGTGATGAGTTAAGTGCGTAACGTATGTGCACGGCTGTATTATCATTCAAGGCCCCATGTAGTCGTACAGCCCCCATGTTGTGCACCATTGACTCAATGGATAAGTCATCTATTTTTCTTCTACTTTCTCTTATTTTTTTCCATTTCTTCTATTTTCTTTTTATTTTATTTCTATATTTATTCTTCTGGCTTCAGGAAAACGAAGGAGGCGCAAATAAATAGGGCAAGCAATTACCCCGACCTGCTTACAGAGATGACAAGATATTGATATCTGGATAAAATTTTTTATTTTGATTATTTAGTATTTTTAGAGATATAAATAAAATTTAGAACTGCTTGCCAAGAACACCAAAAAGGGAAATGTGCTGTAAAATGCCTTTCCCAAGGACACAACAGAATGACGCGAGTAGGTTTTGAAGCGAGATCATGTTGATCAAAAACGCGTCGCTCTAACCACTCGACTACGCAGCGTCTCGAACACGCTACCGTCTAGCTTTTTTAATCGACGATTTAGCAAAGATTACATGTGGAAACGGATCTCAATTCAAACTTTTATTTTGAGATTTGTGTCTCATACTAAGAAACCGACTGTGTGAAACCGCCACTAAAAGATTTAAATCAATGATTTTCAATCCCTTTGACCTCGCAAACCAAAAAACGTGTCGCAATCCACCAAAGACAATTTGCTTTATTTTGGAAAAACTTCATAAAATTATAGTTAAAACCAAAAAAATAAATAAATAAAAGACCTTCATTTCTGGCCAAAACTTATTTACAATATATTGAAGACTTTTTATCTTTATTTTTTGAATCTGTTGACGTTAGTGATCGTCGTCGTTGTCGTCGTCGTTTGGAGAGGTATCAACTCCAGGTCAGACACAAACAGGACTGGGACCGAGGGTTTATCCTTTTACTACCCCAGACTGCTGAACTGCCTGAATCAGATGCTGGCAGTGATGTTGTTGAGCCAGCATTGAGTTTCGTCATTCAAAACCGTCAGCCCTTGTGCTCCATGTGGTGCCCGATGTATGGGGCACGCTGTTAGTACATGGTCTGCGGTTTGCTCAGAGGCGCCACACTCGCAATTCGGTGAAGGAGCGAGACCCCATTTGTGCATGGACGAATGGAATCGCCCAACACCATTCCGAAGGCGGTTGAGCTTAACCCAAGCTGCTCGGGGTAAGCCCATCCCAACAGGCCTGGCACCGGTCCGGGGAACAAAAACACGGAGCCTGGAAGCATTTTTACAATACTCCGTTTTCTATTTGTGATTTGTCCATTCAGAAGCGCGGATGCCAAGTCTGGCAAGGTTGTCCAAAAGATTCGGCACGGCTGGCACAAACAGGAGTCTGCATCTTAGTCTCACTTGGCAAGTATCTGAGGACCCACTTAAAAGACCATATAAGATATGATCGGGGTCCAGAGATCCACGGTGAGCCAAAGAGAGTGTCGCTCCCATTCGGCAAATCTCAACTGACTTGATGCCTAAGAGTATGGGTAAGTGGTCCGTTGGAGTGGGACGCAGGCATCCAATGACTATGCGCAAGGCGTCGTTCAAGACACTGTCTATGAAATGAGTGTGAGCACTGCGACACCAGACTGGCGCACAGTACTCACTTATTGAGTAGACTATATATAAGGTGGCTATGCGTACTGTTGAACACCAGCACCCCATCCCGAGCCCACGAGTCGCTTCAACAATGTGACGTGGGAGGATAGTTTTTTGCGCAATGCCACTAGATGGTGGCGAAACGTGAGCAATCTGTCCAGGTTTACCCCAAGATAAGTAGGAGTTGGACAGAACAGTAAAAGTCTATTGTTTTTGTAGACTATTAGTTCACGTTTGGCATCTCGGTTGTTTAAGTGAAAGGCTGCCGTCACCGTCTTAGTGTGACTGAGCTTCAACTTCCAAGTCTGGAGATACGCTGAAAGTGTGGACATGTCTTGGCTTAAAGTCCCCTCCAAATTCTTCCAGTTTCCAGAGGAATGCAACAATGCTAGATCATCAGCATAATCAAACTTTATGGAAATTATGAAAGGCAGATTGTACGTATAGATGTTAAATAGGAGGGAGACAAGAGGGAGGATAGGAGGGATACAATAGGAGGGAGACAATAGGAGGGAGAAGGAGGCAAGACCAATCCCTGAGGAACGCCGTTTTTAAGACGGCGTAACCTGTTTTGCTTGCTGTCATCGGTAGTAAGGGTGAAACGTCGATTTCGGACAAGCTCCATAATCATTCTGACCATGTGCTTATCCGGAAGAAACCTCAGAAGCTTGCAGGTAAGACCACGGTACCAGACAGTGCCATAAGCAGCTGTCAGATTGACAAATACGGCACCGGCCTTCTTCTTAGCCTGGAAAGAATCCTCGATGTTCTGGGTTAGCAGAACAACTTGATCTACTGTTGATCTCCCACGTCCAAAGCCTGCTCATTAGGGACCAGTGGATCGATTAATGGTTCAACGCGGGCATAGATAAGCCTCTCGAGGATCTTGTAGGGGACACAGAGCAGAGATATCGGTCGATAACACTTTGGGTACCCCACGGGCTTCATTGGCTTTGGGATCGCGATCACAAGCGCTCTTCTCCAGATCTTGGGAATTTTTAGTTGGCGCAAACAGGAAAAAAGGAAGTCACTTAACCAGGACTTCAAAGCAGCTCCAGCATGGAGTATAAGCTCGGGGAAGATGGAATCAGGACCCGGAACTTTACTTGGTTTTAAATGTTGAAAGGCAGCAGTAAATTCTCTCTGTAAAAAAGTGTCAGAAATATTTACTGGGTCTAGTGTTGTGGTCCGCCAAAAGTCAGACACTTCTTGAGAGACAAGTCGCAAAGACTTGCGATTAAGAGCCTCGTATCTCCCTTTTCGACTAGAGTGTAAAAAGTCAATGCTCTGGACTGCCTCGGACCATCGATCCCTTCGCTTTCTGTCAAGCTTGGCAAGCAGAGCTGTAGCAGCCAAAATTGAGTCGTCTCCCTGAGGAGACTGCAGAAAAGTTTTATAGAGGGATTTACACTCTGCATCCCAACACGGAGCATAGTTATTTCGATACCCGCATGGGATAGTCTTTTTGGCTACTTTCTTAATGATGTTACAGAAGTCCTGGTAAGCCGCATCCTCATTAAGTGAATTATGGCAACAAAGTCTATTCTATAATGCATGGCAACAAACACAAAGTCTTTGCGAATTTATTCGTCAAAGCAATGTAGTGACTCCATTTGGCCTTGCGGAAGTTCCATCGTTTAACAGGCATGCTTGGCACTGCCATAGCAAACCTTGGTGGTGTGATAAGCGAAGGTTGATGTTGTGACCTGGGAAACTTTTCAAGGACACATCTATCCGGTAAGCGACTGTTTGGACCAACGATAGCGAAAGCTAGATCCGGATTGTTGCCAGTGTTCCAGCAGCCGGAGTAAAAACTGGCACCGCCCTTGACATTATATAGGAGGACAAGACAATTAATTTCCCAGTCAGCCAAGCACTCACCGTCTGGACTGTTGTCATCATAACCCCAGTCAGCATGACGACAGTTAAAATTGCCAGCATAGAAAGAGGGGTGAGGAAACACTGGGAGATCCAGGGATTGCAATCGCGTTGGTGGAGGTTTGTAGACATTTGTAGACGGATTTGAAGACTATTTTATAACCATCAACGTCCACGCACAACCACTCGATCTCCGATGTCGGTGGAGATTGGTCCAAAAGCGTGTATCTTAGTCACTCGTGGAGAAACGTGGCAAGGCCATGCTTTCTGCTTAAAGAAGACCCAGCTAGTTGGTAGTTTGAAAGTACCAACTTCTCTGCATCAGTGCAGGGGGTCGCCTGTAGTAAGATGACGAGTGCCTCAGACTGCACAGTGAGGTGATAAAGAACGTTCATCTTGCTTGCAGTCTTTGATGTTCAGTTGAAGAATAGTGGGTCTTCGGACTTGTTGGCAATGTGTCCTGAAAAGGACAGTTTTTTCGAACCATTGCCCTGTCCTGAAAAGGACGTTTTCCAATTAAAAGACTCACGCTGAACATCGGAATGGGTGGATACCCTTCCGTTTTGGCAGGTTTGTTTTCGGTCTGTCATTTTTAAAATCAATGAACAGACTTACTCACGGCCCAGGCTGCGTAAAAGCATCTACCATCTGGGCCAAGTTAATGATGAAGTCAGTATTGGCAAAAAAACTTTTTAAAAAAAGAATAATGTTTCCTAACGCTTTAAAAAAGTGATGATATGCCAAAGACCACTATTCCAAGAATAAAACAAAACTTTTCTAAAATAAAGAACGGCTTCTTTTTCAACTTCTCCTGTAAGCAAAGAAGCTAACAAGCTGGAAGATTAAAAAAATTATTCCGCATTACACCACTTAATCGTTTTAATAAATTCTAAGAAAATCTTAGAAATGCTAAAAGAGCAGCAGACAATGTTACATTTATTGTACTTGAAGCAATGATCAAAGGAAATGATGGCGAATTCCCTACTTCAAATACCAGATGTGTCAATCAAACAAAACCAAAATTAAGTGTGCCTAACGTTCCTTTTTTTTTTCTAAAAAAATTTGTATTCATCATTACGTATGTTACACTAACTTATACTTGCAAATTTTAGATTGATTTTGACAAAGAGTTTAAGTGACCTGATTGCCGTTCATAGTAAACTAGACAGTATCTTACGGAGAGAAAAAATTTTTTTGAGAAGGTTCATTTATATTCCGTTGCTTTAAAAAAATAAAAGTAAAAAAATCTCAAGTTACTCTCTCCAGAAAAAATTGCAAAAAAACTCCAAAAGGGTTAATTAGCTTTCTTGGTCTTTCTAGGGTTAGTGAATAAAAAACAATTATAGTGATACCAAAAAAACTTTAGAGTAACGCGAGCTTTAACTTTGCTAATTTAGATTGTGTTTGATTTACAAAGTAGATACAAATTTTTGTCTCTTGTTCAAATGAGATAAAAGTAAATTATCAATTTCAACCCGGGTGCCGTGGTTTAATAATTTAAATGAAAGTACGGAGTAGCGACCGCTTCATTATTCGTAGCTCCTTTCCAGAGCCACTCAACACCTGTTGTCTCCAGCTCATCAGAAAACGTTTCTTGTAAGGTGTTTAACGTAGGGGAGACCGGGGCAAGTTGTAACATGGGGTAAGTTGTAACATTCGTATTTGTGAAAATCTAACATAATCCAACAAAATTTTAAATAGCCCCAAATAACAGTCATATTAAAACCGATTGCTAGCAAAAAACATTGTTTAATTTCCATGGCTAAAAATAGATTTACTGTTAAAACAAGCTTTTTGAGTAGGCAAAGTAAATTTTTCGAAATTTATTTTTTTTCTTCAGGAGAGATAGCGGGTGCAGTTTTATTAAAATGTTTTATATCAGTTGAACCACAAAACAATAGGCTATTAAGTGCCTAAAACGGTTTAGAAACTAAAACTTAAATCTTTGAGATATTAACAAAAACTTGACTAAGTATAAGATGGGGTAAGTTGTAACATAGGCTGATGGGACAAGTTGTAACACATATATTTGTGCATAGGTTTAACTAGCTTACATTAAAAGTAACTTGGGCAACAACATTTGTAAATAATACGAGAAATTACAAAAGAAAGACTAACAGGAACACCAGCTCATTATTACAAGACAACTTAAGAGCTGCTGCAGCATGCAGTTGCTATAATTTAAAAGAGATCAATAAGGGGAGTAGCAAAACATTGATGTTGGCTATGTAAAACTCTACAGAGTGCTAAAAAAACTTAAAGATAGGCTAAGTCCTTGGTGCAAAACAAGAAAAGGTCTAAAAAGTGTTCCATGTCAACCTTATTACGACTGGGGGGGGAAAGCGCCCGCCCTTTTAAAATGCTATATGCTGCTCAAAAACTACTTGCACGAATTTTTTCGAATTTTATGGCTTTTCCTGATTTTTATTCATCAAAAAGTTGGTCCAAATTTTGAAAAAATCGCTCAAGTAATTTTGGAGTTAGTAATAGTTTTTTGACACCTAGCCACTAGTTTTTTGACTATTTTATAAAATGTGAGAAAAAAGCAGTCAAAAGCGAGAAAAAGGCAAATTGTAAACTGTTTATCAAAACAATTGAAACCGAATGGCTCATTAACTATGTTTACTTAAACACTTTATGAGGCAATAAAACGCTTTCAATCTCACTTTGCAAGGGAAGTTGTTTGTGTTAAAAAAGACGTAACTGTAGATTTACATTTCTTTTCGTGTAAAATTTTCTAACAAATTTGGATAAAATCCCGAAATATTGATTTGGCTTTATTAAAAAAGTGCATCTTACAATCGATTATACACTTCAATACCTTTGATATAGACTAATGGCTATTGGGAAGGAAAATTACTACCACCGGAACTATTCAAGCTAAGCGAAAGGTTTTTACCTCGAATCGATCTTGTATTAGTGTATATTGTACTCGGGTGCGGATAATAAATATAAATTTACGGTATTTATATTAGCCGACGATTCTTTTATTTTCATCGATATTTTCAACGGAAATTTATATCTGTAGAAATTATAGTCGCGGTTTCGGCAGGCACAAGTGGGCCGGATGAAACACTGCGGTGGGTCGGATCCGGCCTGCGGGCCGTAAATTGCCTACCCCTGTTCTAGAAAAACTAAAGTTGATACTTTGCAAAAATGTCGTGAAACCAAGTATTTATTCCGCTTTGTTATCGACATTTCCTCCTCAATCAGAAAAAAGGTCGGTGCGAAATATGTATATCAGAAATATCAGATCCGGAATGAAAAAAAAGAAATGGCATTGAAATGGCGCTTCCGATCTTTTGTTCAGCCTGGTAACAGTTTTCAAAAATTCACATAAACAAACTCAAAAAATATTCAAACAAAATGCATTGAGCTGTGTTTGAGTGCAATATTATTCTATGATTGTACAGGTGTTTTTGTTTTTCAAACAATAATGTTGAAATTCGAACTATTAATTGAATAATTTGTCGGCAGCGTGGTCGTGTGGTTAAAGCGCCGGGCTCGTGATTAACACGGTCTCGGTTCAAAACCCACTCGCGCCATTCTGTTGTGTCCTTGAGAAAGACACTTTGCGGCACATTCCCCTGCTTAATGGTCCTGGCAAGCAGTTCTGAATTACAGTCATATCTCTATTAAATTACAAGCGGACAGCAATATCTTGGTACCTCCGGAAGCAGGTCGGGGTAATTGCCTACCCTATGTATTAGCGCCTCCGTCGCTTTCCTGCGAGTCAAGAGGATAAATATGGAGATAAAATATATAAAAATGTCGGTTACATAAGTTTTGAACAAAGTTACGTTATTCGTCACAGTTAAAATTTAAGTTGATGGTGATTAAATTACTTTTTTGAAAAATTTTAACTTTTTGTAACTCTTACAAAAACTAGACCTAACTAATTCAACTAGGCGTACAAAAATTAAAAAGTTGAACAATTAGGTCAGAAAACGTTAGCAAAATTTTGATAAACAAATATTTTATTAGTGAATTAGCGTACTTAACCAAAAGAAGAAAATATTCGAAACAAAAAAAAATTTCAGTAAAATTAAAAAAATCGATGTGATCAAAAGCAATCAACTCTAAATAAATTAGTCAAGTCGAAATATTCTTTAGTTTTGATGTATCGGTATTGTTGTTGTCATTATGGCGGTCGCATTTCAAATTAATTTCTTTATGTTGAAAAAACGCGTGTAAAAAAGATGTGACAAAAATTACGTAATTCAAATCATTGACTTCGTCTTTTTTAAATTACAGTACATAGTTCTTTAAATCATTTTATTTATCTGAAGAGGGCTGGCGCAAGCCGAAAACGTTTATCATGGTTTTTTCTTTTGTTTATTTTTGTTAAAATTTTTTTTTTAATTTATGATGAATACATTTATGCTGTTATATTTAGTCGTGTTATGGATTAAGAAATATTCTTTTATAGTGAAGAAAAATTAAGGTGAGTTCCCTGCGATGTGGAACTACAAACATAATTTTTTTGTGTAATGATTTGCCTTTTTTTTTATGTTACAAAATTTCTTGCCTAAGTTGTTCACAAAAGGGAGTGAATTTAAAAAATTATTTGATCAATAGCAAAGATTGAAGCGTTGTAAGCACTAATAAAACCAGCTTTTAGCAGATTTTCTATTGTAGAATTTCTTACTCTGTAAACAGTAATAATCTTGCCAAGTGGATTTCAGCTGTCATCATTCTTACTTCTAATTTTACGGATTAATGACGTTCGACAAACAGCCGAAGTCGTTAATTCTCTCAAATTGATCTCTCATTCTCAGCCGATTTACGAAAATTGACTAGCCTTTGAAAACTTGTTTTTTCAATCCCAAATGAAGTTTAAATGCAACATTTAAGTATCTATATTAAAAGAGTATAAAATTTCCTTTCTATACAAACTTGAATGGCAATTCTAGCGCTAGTAATTGTTGAGATATAAGCAAGCAAAGAGCGCGGACAGTTTCTGCCCCCCCAGGTTGTACAAAGTTTCCAAAAAGCCCAGTCTGAATCGGGTTAACAGATACACCAGAAAAGGATAATCTGTTACAGCTCCAAACAAAGAAAAACCAATTTTTGAAAAAACACTAAAAGCAAATGAGTAGTTTTGCATTACATTTCTTGAGCCCTATTTTAACAGTCGTCCTGATGAGGAGTGGGTGGTACAATGCTATGGTTATCTAAAGAGGTCATATTTAGCTTGTACCAAAAATTTGAATACATATTTTTGTCACAAATATGATTCTGAAATTTATGATTAAGCTAATCCAGCAGTGAAAAAAACTGTTTTAACATTTTTAGGCAACGGCCAAATACCTCATTTTTTGTGGTTGATACTCATGTCTATGACTAGGCTATGTGTGATTTCATTGTCTTTACTTTTTCATATTGCTATTTTCTTCAAATTGCATTTATATTTAAACATTTATTAGTGATTTTGTTGCTGTTACAACTAACCCCACTGGTGTTAAACGTACCCCCATTAACGGGGCACATTAACGCTTTTTTTAAATATTTTAATCGTAATTTTAACCACTAAGCTTTGAAAATCATATTTATTTTTTTGATATTAGTTAAACAGTGATCTAAATTTTTCATATTAAACAAGAATTTTGAAAAAAATTTATTATGAGAGAAATAGCAAAAAGAAAAAAAGTGTTACAACGTGCCCCGGTCTCCCCTATTGATATCTTTTAATTTATTCGCCCGTTTAATAATAAGAAAAACAAGTAAAAAGAAACAAGTAAGAAAAACAAGTAATGTCAACAAATCAATGCAATTGAAGTCTATAAGATTAAAAAAAAATTACTTGGAGTCAGCAAGGCAAATGCTACTCCAGATAGCGAGTAGTCGAAATTGACTTCATGACTAAACCTGTAGCTGAAAACTCAAAACTAACTGGCAGTTGTTTTCTCGCAGCCTGTGTGGTAACTAAGTCCTCTCGTGTTACTATACCTGACAGGCCGAAAACAAAACTACCAAAACGGAAGGGTATCTACCCATCCTGATTTTCAAGCAGGGTCTACTAATCGGAAAACATTCTTCTCGGGAAGGGGCAATGCCTGGAAAAAACTTTTCTTTTTATGGAAAATTTCCAACAAGTTCCAAAAGCACACTTTTTTTAGCTGAACTTTGAAGGCCTTACTGCAAGTAAGATAAACGTTTTTCAATATATTGCTCTACAGTTTAAGGCCCTCGTCATCCTATTCTGAGACAATTACCCCTCTGCCCTTTTTAAAATGAAAGGATAAAGGTGCGCAGATACAGAAACACTGGGTCAGATTTACCCCTACAATCATAGAAATTTGACCAAAATATCAGATCGATTGAAAGTCAATACTGTTATTTTGGTTATGGTCTGCACCTTAACTTTAGAACAAAAGTACGGATCATGGACTCGATTAAAAGTGATGTTGGAAAAACCTGAGCTAAAAAACATTTTTTACAAAAATTAAGTATCATAATACAGTATAGATTGATATAAAATTCTTGAATATAACTTTTTAATACAGTAGAATAGTCAATGCATGTTTAGCCAATAAAAAGCTTATTTTATCTTTTTTAAATTTTTTTGTGTTAATAGCATTAAATTTATGGAATTTTTTGATCTTAATATAAAACAATGATCCTTCATGTGCGTTGGTAAATTATTTTAGTTGATAATCATTAATGTGCATTGCACTGTAGGCCAAATTAGTTATTAAATTAAAAAATTCTTAAAGACGATGAAATCAATGGAAATTAGGCCATGTGTTTATTTAATTTAGACTTGATATTAGATTTAAATCTTTTTTAAAAATAAAGTCAAAGTTTTCTACACGCAACTTGCTTTTCATGTGTTTTTAATATTTGTATAAAACAATTTGTTAATAAAAGCACAAGTTTAAAAACTTATACCAACTCATTATGATTAAAAAAATAATTCTAAAAATATTGTTCAGTGTCGAAAAAATTTAAGTAGTTAAAAACAAACTTTTTACCTGTGCTCATTAATGGGACTGATGTAGTTTGCTCAACGATCTCTGACGTTGTCTTAAACTGATCAATTAAATCTTCTAATGCAGAGAGCATTTTTTGCTTGTTAAATTTTTCGCAGATGTCTGAGCTGCTGACAGATGCAGTTGATAGAATTAAAAAAGAAAGTAACAATCCACATTTAGCGAAAAAAAACAGAATCAACTTTATCAAAAATCGATCAGCCATATTTAACAATACTTTGCTCTCTAATTGTTCTGGCTGTATCACATAAAAATAATACAAAAAATATTTCATTTCATTTTTTTGTTAAAAGACAACATATGATTTTCCTTTAGGTCTTAAATTATTTCTGTATTAAAATTTTTTTGGTTTTTCACTCTATGTTGCTATTATTTAACAATATTTTTTGTTATCATTGGCTAAAAGCTAAGCGCGCTGTGATTACGATTGAAATGATCTTGGTACAGAACCTGCTTGTGCCATTCTGTTGTGTTTTTGAAAAAGACACTTTTGGGAACTTTCCGTTGCTTGGCCGTCTTAACAAGTAGTTTTAAATTTCAGTCAAATCTCTATAAAACTAAAAAATCAAATTAAAAAATCGCACCCGGACAGTAATACTTTGGCGGATTTAAAAGCAGGTCAGGATAATTGCTTACCTCATATACTGTATAGCGCTTCCGTCGCTTTGCGGCAATTCAGGAAGATGAATATAGACATGAAATAAAATTAGAAAACAATGTAATGTAAAAAAAGATTCTATACCAATATGTTCAAATAGGTTTTTAAAGCAATTTTTCTTTTTCTCTAAGGCGTGATATACACTACAGTATATGATAATTGTTTTTTGAATACTTTTCTACACATTTTCAAAACTAAACATGATTAGGCTAACCATGGCCTGCTTAAAAATACGACCAAACAGCCTGCCTTAACTGGAAAAAAATTAGAAAAGGTCACTGTGATTTTGCGAGTTTTTTTCTAAATAAAACTAAAACCTTTTACTGGGACAAAAAATATTGTCATCTGAACTATCGCATTTAAAGCATGCCAACTTAACAACACGGCCGAACAGTCTGCCTTAGAGAGAAAAAATTTAGAATGCCTTTTTGCTTGCTTCGCTGCAACAGCTGCGACAAGTTTGCTGTGACGAATGTTAAAAATAAGCTGCTTAAATTCGTTTGATATTATGATTATTAATTTATTTCGAGTTGGAAAAAACATAAAATGAAAAAATTATATACACAAAAACACAAAATATGTCATTTAAAATAACATCAATAAACATTATGCAACAAAATATGCGTGACAAATGAAAAAAAGCCTCAAGAGTTGTAACTATTTATTATTATTATTATATTTTATTTTATTATAATATTTTATTTCTTTCAGTTTTTTCTAGTAAGTTAGGCAAGTGGGGCAATCGCCTCGGGGCTCCCTTTTGTACAGTTATCGAGGGCCCCCTTTTTAAAAATGCTGTGTGTAGTTTTATTTTGCGGCATTTTACGTGGTTTCATGAACCTCAGAAACTCTTAAAAGTTTGGAGCTTTCAGCACAGAAAGGAAATGTATGACACATAATATGGCACATAAAAGGTAACATTGGCAGAACACTTAAATTTGAAACAATAATGCATAAGATATAATCAGTTTTTTAATATTGCACAACAACTGTTTAATGTAAATTATTCTTAATAGTCAAATTTTTATAAAAGATATCTTAAAGTGACTAAAATTTAACAACAACAACTTTACAGATGAAAATATGCTTAACAAAAGGAAGAAATTAATAAAAACTTTTTTTTGGCCTTTCTCTATAATCAGGGTTAGCCATAACCTATGATGTTCCTCCACAGCTGTTCACCACTGTTTTCAATGTCCTTCTCCCTTGCACCAACTTCCCCCATATCCTCCTTCACTAAATTAAAAAATCTTTAGTCGGAAGCGTGGTCGTGTGGTTAAAGCGGCGGAATCGTGACCAACACGGTCTCGGTTCAAAACCCACTTGCGCCATTCTGTTGTGTCCTTGGGAAAGAAACTTTACAGCACATTCGCCTGCTTGGTGGTCCTGGCAAGCAGTTCTGAATTACAGTCATATCTCTATTAAATTACAAGCGGACAGCAATATCTTGGTATCTCCGGAAGCAGGTTAGGGTAATTGCCTACCCTATGTATTAGCGCCTCCGTCGCTTTCCTGCGAGTCAAGAGGATAAATATGGAGATAAAAAAAATTCTCTTCGGCCTCTCTCTTTTCCGGTAACTCCATTTCCATCACCCTTCTTTCTACATATTCCTGGTCTCTCCTCATGACATGTCTATACCACCTCAGCCAGCTCTCCCTCATCTTCATTCCTAACCGTTCTACCTTAACTGTACCCCTGATGCATTTATTTCTAATCTTATCTTTTCTCATCACTCTCATAGCAAACCTCAACATTTTCATCTCTGCAACTTTCATCTCTTCTACTAGTTTATTTGTGACCGCCACCGTCTCAAGTCCATACACCATTGCTGGTCTCACCACTAAACTGTACATTGTTTCTTTTACTTTAGCTGGTAATCTCCTGTCACAGATTACTCTCGATACTTTTCTCCATCCGTTCTATCCTGCCTGCACTTTCCTCTTTATCTCCCTCTCACAACTACCACTTTCTTGCACTGTTGATCCCAAATACTTAAGTTTTTTTACTCTTGGCATGTTTGAGTCCTCCATCTTTAATGTTTCGTCGTCATTTCCTCCATTTACACAAAAATATTCGGTCTTTGACCTACTGAGTTTCATCCCTCTTCTTTCCAACGCATACCTTCAGCATTCTAGTCTCCGCTCCACTTCTTCCCTAGTCTCTTTGCAAACCACAATATCATCAGCAAACAGCATTGCCCACAAGGGTTCTCTGCTTACTTTGTCCGTTAACCTATCCATAATCAAAGAAATTAATAAAAACAATACTTAAAATTAGCAGCATTTATGAGTATAATCTTAATTATTTTTTGCAATTGCAACAATATAATGACATACAAAAGTAAAAATTTGCAATCAGTAGTAATAAAAAGAATACATTTTGCTTATTTTAGGAAATGCTTCTTGTCCAATAGAAATCATTAAAACACTAAATCCAGTATATGTATGTCTCACCATAAACCAAATTTAATTTGGAAATTTTCCCTTTTTTTACAGTTCTAGATTGATTCAAATGGAATTTGTTCGTTTACCTGACTTATAACACTGTTGATTACATTTTTTTTGTAGTGGATTTAGGAATTTTTAAAATGGAGATTTTGACAACTAGTTTGTAAGGTGAGCTGGTAAAAACAACTGCATAAGTTTTTATATTTGGTCATCCTGAAAAAAATTCAGGTAGAAATTGTTTAGGCCAAGTCATTTAATTTCAAATGACACTTTTATAAAGGTAGCCGAACATAAAATACTGTAGAATAAATAACTTTTTACGTTTAGTTATAATGTGGTTACCAGAATGGTCTATTTTGAACAAATAATTATAGCATAAAATTTGTTCAACAATATTTCACAATTACTTTTAATATCGCTTTAAACAAAGTCGATTTTTTCGGAGCCATAAGCTTTTCGTGACGCTCTCATCAGTGGCAATCGCGTCAAATGGGACGAACC